>LXGT01000083.1:0-99444 GCA_001640655.1 Endoconidiophora laricicola | reverse complement strand
TTTTTTTTTTTTTTTTTTACGGTGCTGTCTTTTGCTGATTCTAGCATCTTGTAGACACCTGTTCTTTGGTGGTGCTTGCTGATTCGGTGTCTCGTAATCTGAACACAACCGAATTTACTACTGCTATTTGCTAGAGCTTCAGCCGTATTTTCTTCTTTCGTTTCTACCACGTATTTTTTTTACTTTTCGTTTTTCTTAACTTGTTCCTCTTTTTTTCCTTTTTTTCCTTTTTTTTTTTCCTTTTTTTTTTTCATTATCCGAATTACTTTTTGAGTTCGTTTCTATAACTCGTCCAATCTCTTGAATAACTATCGTTCCTTTACCAAATTCTCTTCATTTGTCGACCTTTCTTGACACGGACTTCTTGTCGAACCTCGCCCCCTCGTCGTAATTGACTGGGCTTCCTACATCTACGAATTGACTTGATATCCTCTGATATCAACACGCAATTGATCCCGTAAAGCACCAACACAAGCTTCTATACACAACTATCCGCCGTCATGGCTAGCGGAAAGGCTGCCGTGGCGTCCGGCGCTGACTTAACAGAAGGTCTCAGAAGGAGACCTATCGCTTTGGGAGAACAGGCTGCCGTTCCCAATGTCCCCGTGGTTGATGACAAGAAGAAGCGTGCTCTCAAGGTACGTCAGCTCAACGCATTCCAGCATATATGCACATCAATGCCTTTGTGCCTCCGCCCAATCCTTGTTGAGCCGCAAAACATATGCTAACCAACATTTATAGAAGTCCGGTCTTGACGCCGTCTTCGATTATGAATGGATTTGGGCTCCGATTTTACTGTTCGTGCTTGCTTGCTTTACTCGGTTGTACAAGATTGGAATCAGCAATATCGTCACCTGGGACGAAGCGCAGTAAGTCTTTCTAGACTGTAATCATTCATCATCGAATTTAAGCTAACGTGTACTTATAGTTTCGGCAAATTCGGTTCATACTACATCAAGCATGAGTACTACTTGTATGTTGATATACTATTGATGTCCCCCACACTATCGCATGATTGAACTGTGTGCTAATATATGATAGCGATGTCCACCCTCCTTTGGGTAAGATGCTTGTTGGTCTGTCTGGTGTCCTAGCTGGCTACAATGGTACCTNGGTACCTTCGAATTTAAGTCCGGCGAGAAGTACCCCGAAGACGTCAACTACACCTTTATGCGTGCCTTTAACGCTGCCTTTGGCATCGTTTGCGTCCCCATGGCCTACTGGACTGCCCGCGAGCTACATTTCAAGCGTCCTGCCGTCTGGCTTGTTGCTCTGATGGTTTTGTGCGAAAACTCTTACACCACCATCAGCCGTTTCATTCTTCTTGACTCTATGCTACTGTGCGGCACTGTTTCTACTGTTCTTTGCTGGGCTAAGTTCCACAACCAGCGCAACCGGCCATTTGAGCCTGAATGGTTCCTATGGCTGATGCTGACCGGCATTAGCATTGGCTGCGTCTGTAGTGTTAAGCTTGTTGGTCTATTTGTAACCTCTATGGTTGGCCTGTATACTGCCGAGGACCTGTGGCACAAGCTTGGCAACCGTAAGATGCCTGCTCACGTTCTGGGCGCTCACCTCTCTGCTCGCATTGTTGGTCTCATTATAGTACCTTTCCTGATATACCTACTGTCCTTCGCGCTGCACTTTGCAATCCTAAGCAAGTCTGGCCCTGGCGATGCCCAGATGAGCTCTCTCTTTCAAGCCAATCTTAAGGGAACGTCTGTTGGTAAGGATAGTCCTTTGGAACTTGCGCTGGGCTCACGTGTCACGATTAAGAACATGGGTTATGGTGGTGGTCTTTTACATTCACACGTTCAGACTTATCCTGAAGGCTCCAAGCAGCAACAGGTTACTTGCTACCATCACAAGGATACCAACAACGACTGGTTCATCTACCCTAGCCGTGACGAGCCCGAGTATAATGAGGAGGCAGAGCCTCGCTTTATTCATGACAAGTCTGTCATTCGTCTAATCCACGCTCAGACTGGCCGCAATCTTCACTCTCACGATATCGCCGCTCCTATCACCAAGGCCGACAAGGAAGTTTCTAGCTACGGTAACATCACTGTTGGTGACGCTAAAGATCACTGGTTAGTCGAGGTTGTCGGTGATGTTGCGTCGAACGATCGTAGTAAAGTCCGTACTCTGACTACTGCTTTTCGTTTAAAACACCCTGTGCTGGGTTGCTATCTTCGTGCTGGCAATGTCAACCTACCTCAGTGGGGTTTCAAGCAGATTGAGGTCACTTGCACTAAGAAGAATAATCCTAAGGATGCCTACACCCACTGGAACGTCGAAGCTCACATCAACGATAAGCGTAAGTCTATAAACTACCTAAACTCCTATTAACTCAGCTACTGATATTGACTACTCATGTAATAGTGCCCCCTAGCGATCCCGCCGTCTACAAGTCTCCTTTCTTCCACGACTTCATCCACCTGAATGTGGCCATGATGACCTCAAACAACGCTCTGATCCCCGACCCCGACAAGCAAGATGACCTAGCTTCCCAATGGTGGCAGTGGCCTATCCTCAATACTGGCTTACGTATGTGCAGCTGGGATGATAAGACTATCAAGTACTTCCTTCTTGGTAACCCCTTGGTTTACTGGGGCTCAACAGCCTCTCTAGCCACTATCGGTCTTGTTATCTCGTGGTACCTGATACGTTGGCAGCGTGGCTATAAGGAGTTAAACCAGGATGATATTGACCAGATCCACTACTCAGGAATCTATCCTGTTATCGGTTGGGTTCTGCATTACCTGCCATTCGCGGTCATGGCTCGTGTCACCTATGTCCATCACTACTACCCCGCGCTGTACTTCGCCATCTTGACCTTTGGTTTCGTTGTAAATTGGTTATTGCGTGATCAGAAGAAGGCCATTCAAGCTACCGTGTACAGCGTTCTCTACGTCGTCACCATTGCGCTGTACATCTTCTTCATTCCTATCTGCTGGGGCATGATTGGCTCTAGCAAGGACTACGCCTACCTGAAGTGGTTCTCTCGCTGGAGATTTACCGATGCGTAAGCATTCGCTGTATAAGAGAGAGACACGTCTTGAGCAAAATTGAGGAAGTGTTTTGGACGACATGGAGTTGAAAGGGGGGGGGNGGGGGGGGGGGGGGGGGTTAGTTGATCTTGATGAAAGACGGCTCTGGAATTGAAGCCTATTGCACTGCTATCATCAAGCTGTTTTATTTTACATCTGTCTACCTTTTTACATAAACACATTTGTCATTTTTTGCATCTATTTTCTTGCCCAGTATTGATTGACGTGAAGAAATTTGGTTATGATCGATATGTTCTCATTAATTACTACTGACATGGCTGAATAGATCATAGAGAGGGGCACGCAAGAACATTTGTAAGATGCAAGATAAAGAACACTGAACCCTTTTCAAATATTTACAAGGGGTATTGAATATGAATATCAGGGAAAGCGGGAAGATAAAACAGTCAAGAGCACATGCATAGTTGACAAAAAATATGAAGGCCAGAGATGAGAGTCAGTTATACGCACGTGATAAGATCTTTTTAAAGGACTCGTCACGTAAATTAATCATTTTTAATGTGTTAATGGGAGGTGAGATAAGATAGTTATCAGACTCGAAGTGAATATGCTTCAGCAACAGCCGCCTCTCGCATTCTGGTCCGCCGATATCGCCAGGCGTTGACCAGTTGCACTGGCATGGCCTTTGACACCTGATCTACGATCGTTGAGGTCATATTTTCCAGCTGCAATATTCTTGAAGATGCATTCTGCGACGTGCATGAAGGCGTTTTCGACATTCTCACCACTCTTGGCACTGGTCTCAACGTATTCGAGGATGTCATTTCTGCGCGCCCACTCCTCGGCCTCGGCCCGGGTGACCTCCCGCTTGCTGCCCTCGGGCTTAGTACCGTCTGGATTAGTATCGTCTGGAGCGTCTTCGCCTTCCTGTGTAAGATCAGCCTTGTTGCCGACCAGCACGACTACAATGTCAGGTTCGGCGATTTGACGTAAATCGGATAGCCAATCGGTCACATGGTCAAAGGTCTGTTTGCGGGTAAGGTCGAAGACGAGCAGGGCTCCAGAAGCGCCACGAAAATATGAACGCGTGACAGACTTGTATGTTTCTTGGCCGGCGGTATCCCATAGTGAGAGTTTCATATGTTTTTGCGGTGGTGGCGGGCCGGTAGTGATAGCGGCGGCTGTTGAAGAGGTAGATTTGGAGGCTTTGTGTTTGCGTGGTGGCGCTGGCAGACCAGATGTAGTGGACGCTGAGGCCAGGGCGACTGAAGGGTCGTCGGGGTTAGCATCGGAGGCGGCAGTAGAGGTGTATAGGGAAGAAGGCGCATAGGAATCGCTGTGTGGTGGACCAACGGGGACGATGCGCGAGCCAAATTCGACGCCAATGGTTACGTCGTGGTGGGCAGAAAAGCGGCCCTCGCAGAGGCGGATGGTTAGGCTAGACTTGCCACAGCCTGAATCGCCAATGCAGACGAGCTTAGCGATGAAGTCCCACGGCGATGATGACGAGGCCATGATTATATGGATAACAGTATGCCGTTGGTAGAGGAGAAGGGAGGAGAGTGGGTGGGGTTAGCAAGATAGAGAGAGATGGAGAGGGAGACTGAGTTGAGTTGATGGGAATGAACAAAGAGGAATGTGGAAGCGTTTGCTGGGATTAGAAGAAGAGAGCCAAAAAAAAAAAAAAAACAGGATCAGGGAAAGAAAGCACAAGCGAGGAGACCAGATGGACGAATTTTTTTTTAAAAAAAAGTAGAGGAAAAACAAAAAAACAGAATGGGAGCTGATATTGAATTATACAACAAGAGCACGAGATGTTCTAGGGAAGCTGTAGTTGCAGCGCAGCGGATCTGGTGCTAAGAGCACGTGCGGAAGCAGGCAAAAAGGCACGAAGCTTGTTCCTCTGAAGCTAAGCTTGATCTAGACAGTAGACCATAAACGTTGATGATTAATAGCGGAGAGAATGTTGCACGATAGTAACGAGAGAACTTGATGTGCGCAGCACTAAAAAGGACAGAGACTGGCCCTTGGATCGTGAATGCAGGTGATGTCGATGTCTTTATCCGGTGCCTGTTCCTACCGGCGCTTCGGTGAGATCACAGCTGTATTTGGTGTTTCTGGCGTAGCAATCAAGTGCAGTGAAGTAGTAATACTAGCACTGGGCTGCAATGGCAGCATGGCAGGCAGACAAGAAGCGAACGGGAGAGCGAGCGAGATAATTAGCGAATAGAGAGCTTAGAAATACAAACAAAGCAAGTCAGATACAGCACTGTTGCTACGTAGCGACAATAAAGAGGGGGATTTTCTTCCTCGCTTTCTTGTTCTCAGACTGGGCTGGGTGAGTGTAGTATCGCAGAGGCCTGAAGATAAAACTACAGGCAGCGTAGCACTTAGGTGTTATATAGTAGCAGTCACAACCGCCGATATATACATATACACGATGAATTCTAGGCCTAGAATCTCATAAAGAACAATTTAGCCAGAGCGGCCGTCACACTGCTGACAACACTGGAGCATTAGATATAGTGCGTGCTTTGAAAAGCGGATAAACAAAGCAACCAAGGCCCAATGACTTCATGCAAAACGCCAGCTAGGACGTGACAAGCGAGTATTCGAGCCGCCAGTCATTTCGCAGTGTTTGGTATGTGAGCCTGGATGTTATGTTATGCATCTAGCCAAACAGGACTAAGCTCTTTTGCTGCGTATGTTGGGAATATGTAGAGAAATTCGGGTTTGCAATTATTGTATCGTAGGTGCACTTGATATTCAAATCCAAACTCCCAGTTGCATGTGATGCGCTGGCGTCACTAGACAGCACTATCGGTACATATATTTTATGGTGAGAAGCCTTAGGTGAGAGCTGTATCACTGTTGCTAAGATATAGAGATATAAGACATGCCGGCTGACTATTCCTGTATCATCCTTATTGCTGCCGTTGTTGTTATTGTTGTTGAAACTTGTTGTCGATCAACAACACGTATAAAGCGGTGAGATGTGACAGTCAGAAAGAAAGAGGCAGTATGCCACGATACTCAGTTATGACGAAGCATAGGCCATTTGTAGAAATCAGAACAATGAGAGATATGGAGCGCTGATATTTACTGCTGCTCTCCTTTGTTTATCACTATCTTTCCTAGCCCTTGTAAAGATTTCTGCAGTATGCTAATGACCGCTAGGACGACGATGCTTAACGACAACGCACTACCACGCCTTATCTTGGGCAGATCTGATTGACACATGCAATGTGCGGCCAGCCTGGTACAACTTTGTGCAGCTGCTCTACATAGTGGTGCAGGAGTGCAGAGTAGCCCAACACGCTCTTATCTGGAGTGGATTGAAGGAGAGATCCTAGCATTTTGTACTCTTCTCAGTCATACATACGCCACTGGGCTTGCTTCTGCTTCTGCTTCTGCATTTGCATCTGCTGACTGCTATTCAGTACAGCCCTGAACCGTCGGCGCCTAGAAGCGAAGCCTTTCTTCCCTGCCTGATATTTTTGGCTCTTGAAATTTGTGAAGTAAGATCAGTAGCAGCAGAAGATAAAGATAGAGAACAAACGGGGCTGATAATGGTGATAATGGTTTTTATAATTTATTCTGCCTTCCTTTACGCTGAGGTTGCTTAAGATCTAGAAGAGACATTTCACCATGATTTTGACTGGACTACGCTGGATTGACACTGTATTTGGCTCACTTCAGGTGACTCTCTACTGCCTCCTCTGACCCAGTTGCCTGCGTACTATACAGTGCAGATATGGCCCTCAGTTATATTTCTTCTTTAAATTGTGTCGTGTTCTCATAAAATAAAGCGCCTCAATTGTTGGTGATGCATCTGCCGTTATTGCTCCGCCGACCGCTTGCTCTTCTGCCCATTTAATCGGTTAAAGGCTAGAAACTACCCATAGTAGAGGCTGCCTGTCCACCGCCTTTCAGCCCTTTTAATGTACAGCAGCGTGTACGGCAATGACAATGAGTGCAATATAACTCATTATTGCGATCCGTCTGTCGGTCGCTTCTCTTGCCTTGAAGAAGAACAGTGTCCGAAGATAGAAGTGAATCCCCACAGATAGAGATAGTAGTACTCTTTTAGTCTGTTTGTCGGCGTTTCTTTAGCTGGCGCAACTAATAGTGAAGATGATAAGCCTCTTCGTTGATCATGTTGTATTATCCTAATGCAGCGTGCTAGTTATCCTAACCCACTAGGCCCAAGCACTATCCCAGCACGCCAAATGCCGTAGTTGTGACCAACCAAGCCTTATGGTTTCCGTCTTTGTTTTCCTGCTCAAGCAGCATGGTTTCTACCTTTTCCAAGAGCCTCCGTTCTCGTTATAATAATCCGTCTCGCCTCGCCTTGCGGAGACTAGCCGTCAATATTTTCGCTGTTTCATCATTTTTGTTATCAGCATCATCATATACGGATCCATCACTGCATGTCCACGTTCTCTTTCAAGCTGTGAGCAAAGTCCAGCGCCGCCCACCTGAGCAATTATCCCTCCACCAGATCACGTCACCTGGGACCTCATTCGCTTCCTTTAGTTCATTGCATCTTCTTGCCATCAACACAAACGACAGTTCTTGTAGCTTCAGCACAGCGCACTTTCTGGCCGCATCAGCCGCCCTTTCACAAGCTAATCTCTACAGTAGTCTACTCTTTGGTCTGCTGTCCTAGCTTCACTAGTTTCACTAAGCTTTCCTTGGCCGGCCTGGAATCTGCCGCTTCTCTTTTTTCCTTCTTATTTAGCTACCCATTCCACAGCCATAATTTGCATTTGACTTGCATCAACAGACCGAAGAGAAAAAGAAAGAGAAAAAAACCCGCTGCATCAGGAGAGACGTCAAGGGCTGGAGCTCTAAGAAGAAAAAAGAAAAGAGAAGAAAAACACATACAGCCGGAAAAATTCCATCTTACTGGCAGACATAACTACATCATATCGTAGGCTGCCTGAAGCTGGGTTCTCTGCAGTCCGTATAATTGCGTAGCGTCTCTGTCTCTTTATCTGTCACTCACGATATACCCTCTTCTTTTCTTATCCCAGGTGCCCTGCACTTAAACCCAGCTCAGGGCCTGGCTGCCTATTACTCTATCTATTGCTACTTTGTTTCATTCCACCGCCCAAGCCGACCCTGGACATTCCATTCTTCTCTCGACATTACCTGGGGTTTTGTTTCCATCTGCCTATTCTGCATGCGATTCGACACATAGAGCTGCAGTCTACTAGAAGCAGGGTCAATTCAACCGTTGTGAAGCGAACACCGCGACTATTCATACAAGGCAGCATCGCACAAGCATTGCTCTAGACTTTTCATCTTCATCTTCCTCCTCCGTTCACCAATAAGACCTAGAACTATCCGTACCAGGGACGGTCTCTATCAGCATATATGATCAATTTCGGATTCCACGATGTTTTCAGAATGTACGTCATCGGGCTCTGTGCAATGCCTTCATCACGGCCTTTCGCCAGTGCTACACATCCCCCCGATCTCCCGAGCTTGCTTCTTCCGCCGCCGACATCCTCCACATAACCATATCTTATAATAATGCCATGGCTAATAATTTTTTTTCCTGTAGACGCATCCAAGTTCCTGGCCCAGAGCCACATGAAAGCATCCACATTCGTGGGCCAGAATAAGGCAGAGGCTTCTACATCGCGCCCAATCCTTGGGTCGCGACGACACTCAGCCAAACGACCATCCTTGATATCACCATACCATACCCAGACTGGAAACCCTTACCAACAGGACGGCGGGCGCCTCGGACCTCTGGCCTTTGGATCACAACTAGCCCAACCACAGGAGGCGCCGCTCTTTCACAGCCACTTCCACGATTTCCACGAAGAAGACGACGATGAAGAAGACGACCAAGGTCGCAGTGATGCCGCGGAATTGTATGCCCTTCAAAGGTCCCGACGTGTGGCTGCTGCTAGCAAGTTGGCAGAAAGCATGGGATCAGAAGGAGACACAAGTAACCTTTCTCTTGACCAAAGCCGCGGCGGCCGGTCTTCGTTTGCCGATGACTACGACGATTATGACGAAGAAGAAGAAGAAGAAGAGGAAGACGACGAACGTGATGAAATGGACGAAAGAGTACCGGTTTTTCGGCACTCATTTCGCAATGGACTCGACAGTAGTTGGCAAGGTAATCGTTATAACACACAAAATTACTCCGATATACGGTCTAATCGTGAGCGTACAACTCGAGAGGATGGCGACATCACTGCTTCGGATATCAACGCATCAAGCTTTAGAGGACGCATGGTTGATGTTGCCCTCGAGTCACGCACCATAGACGATGACCCTCCAGCATCTCTACTAGGCGATAGCCTAATAGATAGCCGCCCGACACCCTTCCAAAAGTTTAAAAATGCCGATACCCGCGAACACCATACCCAAGTAGCGTATCGCCAGCAAGTATCATTTGGCGAGTCTGCAATCGAGGAATCTCGAATTCAGGATGCTGTCGTCATGGCCGCGCCTGTGGAACCAGAACTATTCAAGCACGACCCTTTCTTTGCTTGGCTCTACCTCATCATGCTAGCCAGCATGCTCTCTTCTTTTTTTTTGGTCTGGCTACACACATCGACTCCAGATACTACGCATCCTATCGGAGACACTATATACACGACTCTTGAGGGCTCCCTGTACATGCTTGCCGTTGACACGCTTGTGGCTGTGGCTGTGGCATTAATGTGGCTTGCAGCGTTACAGTCTTATGTACGCCCCATGGTGGTGTTAATTGTTGTCGCCATGCCTTTGATTTGCATGTCGTTCTTCATGTATCCATTCATCTCCAGCTTCAAAGGTCGTGGCGGTGTGCAGGAGACAGCCATGCGTTGGGCCTCAGCTGTGCCTTTGGCAGCGGCAGTTATATGGGTGTACTGTGTATATAAAGGTCGCCACTCCATCCGTCAGGCCGTTGAGATTCTCGAGTTTTCGGCCCAGATCTTACGTGTGAATTCTGCCCTTGTAATGGTTGGCCTAGCTAGCCTGGGTGCTATCGTCATGTGGACCTGGCTGTGGATCACCATGTTTACCCGTATCTTCCTTGATGGCTACATGTCTGTCTCTAAGGCCCAATGGATCATTAAGGCTTCAACATGGTGGCTCGGTGCGTGGTTTGTCTTCATGTACATGTGGACGGTATCTGTTATCAACGAGGTTCACCGAGCTACCTCAGCCGCTACAGTCTCGCAGTGGTACTTTCACCGCAACGCCGTACCTGTGACGCCGTCTCAGGAAGTTGTCAAAGCTGCTGTCTACCATGCACTAACAACCATCTTTGGAACCATCACCGAGTCAACTCTACTAGCACGTCTTATCCGCATGCCAATTCTACTACTCCCATCACGACTATCCATGGTCATTCAGCGAATTGCCAACATGTTGATGCCTACATCGATAGTGGCTTTAACAAACCCGCTTACTCTCACATACGCTGGTATTCACTCCCAGAACCTAACGACATCGGCTCGCGGTCTTGCTAGCATGGAATTCCTTGGCCCACAGACGCCGACTGCCACTCTCACTCCTCGTGTATTCAACACCAACTCAGATGACTCCAAATACAGCGGTCTCGCCCCCTACCGTCTCGCCAAGCTCCTCCTACACGCTACGCGCTTCGTGATGGCCATTGCCATGGGTTTTGCCGGCTGGGTCGTAACTTCACGCCAACTAGCCATTAACAAGCCAGATGGAAGCATGATCCGCGGCTCACTGTACGCATACATCGTTGGTCTAGTAGCCAGTTTCATTGGATACTCAGTCATGGGCGCCATGGAGAGCATTCTCGGCAACATTGTCGATGCCGTCGTGGTGTGCTATGGTAGCGAACGGCGTATGCAGAACGGCGTTGGAGCATACTGCATGGAGGCTGCATATCTCTTTGGTGGACGTAGACGGGGAGGCGATAACGACTACCCTTAACAAGATGTTAGTGAAGCAGGCTTTTTCTAGATTCTTCTCTTTTCTTTTCTCTTCTTGTCGTCGGTAATCCTTTTGAACTGGTGTTGGTTGCTAAACACCCGGACTCGGATATACGTATCATGGCTCAGGCCTTTTCATATTCCATCCATATGGTCCAATGTCATAACCTTTTCCTTAACCTTCTCATTCGTCTTTTATCGATCTTTTTTTTTCATATCTTGTTCTGTCTAATTTGTTTTTATTCGTCTCTGGCCATATTTGGGGCTGGCTATAGATATCCTTGATTTATTCTTTTGCTTCCTATAGCAAGGTGATTTTTTCACTCTCTCAATCTAGAAAACAGGCTGCTTTGTAAACTCTGCTTTCTTTCTATCTCATCATTATTTGCTTTACTTCTATGCTCATTTTCTAATTAACATGATCTCAACTTTTCCTTTTTTTTTTTTCCTCCATCTGTCAATCCCTCGCCAGCCCAGCTTTTGTTCCCTGTTTTTCTATACTTTTTTTTTTCTTATTTCCTATGTGTATGTGGTTATCACAGGCAATTTAGCTTTCCAATTTTTATATTGTGATGTGGCAACAGTTGCTAGCATTCTTCTACAGTAACTAGAATGGAAATTGATTCGTATATTCTTCTTTTGATAAAGGTTGTTCTTATTTGAATAAATATCGTGTATTGATTACACTTAGCTTCATTGCTAGAAAAGGCTTAAGTCTGATAAGGTTTCGTTAATATAGTGGAAGGGTTACTTTAGTATTAACTACTGCTTGTATATTTACCATCTACCTACCCTACCTAACTTCTCATTTGCCTATGAGGCCTGCAAGTATGATCAATAAGAGTACTAGAAGTATGACTAAATTACCACATTTGCTTCATGAAGTAAAGTATTCGCAAATTTGGAGATGAGAATATCTCTAAGCTGATGAAGCTATTTGAGGGCAGATGAGCGAATGGCAATGGTACCGATACAACGTCAGCCTTTGCCTTGTGCAATAGAATCAATATCACTTTACTATGTAGAAAAATGCGTTGACGTTTCCGGGATCATGGCTCATTCAAAGTCATTCCGATAATTATTCCGATATAGTAGGTAAAGCGGTTTGCTTAGTCATCACATCATGAAAGGGGAGGAAAGTTGGTCTGGCAAGCGAAGTACTTAACCCAAAAAAAGTATAGCTAGTACATGCTAGTCAACTAGTTTAAAAGAGTGGCGATGAAATGAACGATAACTGATGTAGTTAACGCCATCAACTTACCTGGATTACTAGAAATCGGCATTAGGCCCTGGGATTACAGTTGGCCTCGGCTTCTGTCACTGCTTCGTCCGCTGAAAACGAGCGAAACAAGGTGATATATACATGGGCTAAGCCACGCCCAACTACGACGCCGTCTATACATCATTGCTTTTGCGACTCTTTTCTGACTCTTTCGCCAAAGTTAGTGCCCTAATGAGCCGCGCTCTAAGCCTCTCGGACGCTACTGGATAGTGTGTATGGATGATATTGGAAGGCGCAGTTTGCGTTTTATAGGCGCTTGTACATATTTGATGGCCAGACTAAATGTAGAGAAGAGAACATTAGAAAGGGACCGTGTTGGGCTGTGCAAGTATGCAACTGAAGGAAATGTCTCGATATCGATCTTGTGATCAGTTATATGAATTTGGATAAATACAGACTGGTTTCCTTAAGTTCACGATCTAGGCTTCCCTTCTACTTCTTCTTTTCTCCATCAACATCTTTGTCCATCCTTGTCTTCAGGCATTTGGGGTTGGAACTACTCGGCCACGCCACTTGTTAGTACCGCTTCGCATTAGCAACAAAGTCGCTGATACACTAGCTCCCCCCTCATTTCTTCTCCTTCTATTTGGTTTAAAGTTAGTTGCGCGCCCGTCTTTATTGTTCAAGGACGCCGTTCCTCTTTCAACGCTATCTCATCTTTTGCTCTTACTCTACATCATCATTCGATCACCATCGATTTTGGAAGATATCAGGTGTTCTCAAATCAACACCACTCTCTACTCCTTTCACACACACAACATCATGTCCGACTTTGCCCCTCCTCCGGCTGGCCCTCCACCGCCTCATGTTCCTGAGGGCTGGGCGGCGCGCTGGAACGAACAGTACAGAGAATGGTATGTTATCATAACCTCTTCTAACCCAATCCTACGATTCACACTAACACACATCTAATAGGTTTTATGTGAACATCTATACCAAGCAATCACAATGGGAAAAGCCAATGCACCCTGTCTACCCTCCTAATGAGGGCCCGCCAGGCCCTCCTCCGTCAGGCGGCCAATATCCTATCGACCACAAGAACCCCTATCTCTCCCAAGAAGAAGCTGATGCCGCCATGGCCCGTCGCATGCAAGAAGAGGAAAACGCGCGCCACCGCTCACACAACCCTAGCCCAGCTCCCGGCTCTGGCGCTGCTGCTGGCTACTACAGTGGTAGCGCACCCGAGCCTGCTCATAATAACTACGGCAGCGTGGCTGCTGGTGCTGCCGGCGGTGCTTCTTCCTCGGATAGTGGCCAGCGCGGCCTACTCGGTAAACTGTTGGGCAAAAAAACTGGCGGCGCCGCTGGTGGTGCTGGCGCTGGTGGTCTGTTGGGTTCTCTGGGCGGCTTGGCTGCCAGCAAATACGGCAACCATGCTTCCAGTGGCGGCGGTTATATGAACGGCGGTCATAACAACGGCGGTTATGGTAGCTATGGAGGCGGCGGCTACGGTGGTGGCTATTCGCAACAACAGCAACAACAACCGCCAAAGAAGAGCAAGATGGGTGGTATGGGCGGCATGCTAGGAGGTGCAGCGCTAGGTTTAGGTGCCGGCGTAGTTGGTGGGGCACTGATCAACGACGCTTTCGATCATAACGATGGATACGGCAACGGCTATGGTGGTGATGGTTACGGTGGCGGCTACGATGATGGCCCGGGTGATTTCGGTGGCGGTGATGACTTTGGTGGCGGTGGTGATTTTGACTTCTAAGAGGCTGTTGTTACTATTTTTTTGTGAATTATCTTATGTTCTGCCGCTGACTATCGGTTCTGTTTCATATCTTGCGTTGTTTTTTATCATGATTACTTTACGATTATATCTATTTTACTACTTCCATATATACATCAAGTGCTTCCATTTTTCTCTTCACGATTATATATCAAGCATGAACATGATATCTTTTTGTGCTATAACAGATGCCATACGTCACTATACGCACAAGTTTATAAATACTACACTTGCATGTCTATAAGATATCTTTTCTATCTAATTATGCGTCGCTTGTTCTTATCTGCGAACACCACCCCCAGTGTTTCCACCCTTCTTTTCCTTCTTTTCTTTCTTGTTGTTGGAGCCAGTCAGAGATTCGGCCACATCAAACTCGGCGGGGTTGGAAGCACCAGCAGCAATAGCCCCCAGAAGACCTCCTTTCTGGCGCTCTTCGATTTCAGCACGAAGTTCAGGGTCCACTAGCAGTTAATAATATTAGTCAGATGTGTTTTGTATTACAGTGTCAAGACCCACGATATGATGACTTACTGTTGTCCATTAAGTATGGCATGCCCATAAACATGACAAGAGATACCATGGCCATGAGAATCATGGGGTTCTTGAAAAGCGACATGACAGAGACTAGAATCAGTCTGTTAGCACATTGTATCAACACCTTATTTTTCCCTAGCAGAGCAAGAAATATCAGACAGAAATCAACTTACACTTTGGTCTCTCGACAAAGAACCCACGCTCACCGAGCGCCCGCACCTCAAGTCTTCCGTTCTGCAGCCCAGCCACAGCCTCGCCCTTATTATCCCATTCATTTCCTCGATACGTCTCCCACGCGCCAACAAGCTCGCCAGCTTCGCCAACATCCACCCGCATCGGCGCAAAGCCGTGCGTCGGACACATCACATCGGCTAGATACGAGCCGGCCGTGACGTTATGGAACACAAACGTGTTGGTGATGGTTAGCGGCGCAACGAAGCGCTTGCCTAGTGCCAAAAGCGTTGCGTGCGTCGACGGTGATAGCAGGTTCGGATTTGGCAATGCCGGGCTCGCAGGAATCGTGAAGAGAATTGAAGTGAACGGCTGGTCGGCGGCGGCGGCGGCAGCAGGTGAAGCAGTTGCTAGGGCCGCCATTACAGAGGTTAAGAGAGATAATGCGCGCATTGTAGTTTCTCCTTTGGATTTTGGTTTCTGATGTTGGACCGTTATAAGACTTTAAATTTGAAGAATATTGACAAAGTAAAACTAGTAAAGCTCAACATGCAACGCTGAGGTCATTCGATCGATAGGTGGCCCTGTAAACTGTGGGTCGCAGGGTTAGGCAATGATTGCAAACAAGTAACCCTGATGTTTGGCATATTTAGCATTGAATATAGAACATAGTCATTTACGATATAAGGTTGGACATTTCTATATTTTTAAAAGAAGATTTATTATTATTCAAACTGTTCCGTAGTTCCTAGGCAAGACAAAGCACCACACTCTTCTCAAGGCGACGATAATGCAATGAGAATGCTCATGTTGACACCTTATTTCTTGTTCAGCTCCTCGGCACGCTTGCGCAGCTCCTCCTTGGAGCCCTCAAAAGGAATATTGGCAAGGTTTGTGATGGCCGGGCCAGGTGCGGCATGGTAAGGAGCAAACTTGGGGTCGAAGCCGGCAGCGCCACCCTGTATCTTTTCGGCGCCGGGAACGGGCTGGATGGAGAATTGCTGCTCGTTACCCTGATGAGTGTTCTGTGTAGGCGTCGGCAGGTAGCGAAGCACCTGGTTAGGACCATGGACTACTGAGGTGTAGATGGACGCGGCGACGCGGAAGGATATATATATGAGAACCAGATAGAGGATAAAGCGTACCTTGTTATCGCCAGGCATGATGGATGAAGTTGTAATAAAGAGTACTAGAAGTTATTCAAGTGACCGAATAAAAGTCTTAGTTGTAATAAATGGTTGTTAGTAAGAAACAAGAGTAGCTTTGGATCGAGAATTCTGCTGCCTTATATACGTTGCAAAAGCTCAGAACATGTGAGCTCACTACCCTACAAATGACGTATTAGGCACATTTTCTTCAAATACGTAAGCGGTAACCATACTTCTTGCGTTTGGAACTAGCACCAATTATCTGAGCCGTTGATTCACCAGTAATTTATCGCCTCCAGGCTTAAAAATGTCAATACAGTTCAAATACACCCAACTTCAGATAGCAATAATATTAATATAACCCTAGTACCCTAACTGTTAATTCGCAAGAATTGGCAATATCTATTGGGACTGTTTTTTATTTTATTTTTATATTTTTCAATCATTAATCTTATTAAGTTCCTAGAACTATGAAGATATCGGGACTGTTCTATAATAGTATCTAGAAAAGGCAATGACAAATTGCAGGAAAAGCAATGATAAGAACAATCAGTTCGTTCTGGAGGCGTAATGGGGGTCGCGGGGATTTTCCCGAATGGTTGATTTATCTGGACTTATCTCAGAAGTAGGCGAATTAGAGGTTGAGTTAGTACCTGAAGGCTGAGAGGATGAACTAGTTTGTGAGTGTGAACTAGTATTGGTAGAGAGGCTACTATCATGGGTAAATTGACTTGTAGTAGCGGAAGACTCAGAGTCGACAACAGAGCGTAGAGTGGGTGCGTTCTATGTGTGCATTAGTAGGACGTAGAACATTGACTGAGGCTATGGAACATAGAGGTGTAGATGGAAGAAGATGCGAAATAATATGTACTATTAGAGGATAGAGCTTACCGAATGTTTAGAAGACATGACGGTGAGGTTTCTTGAAGAGAGTATAGGAGTAGCGGTCATAACTAAAAATTAGAATGAGATATTGGAAGTTGACCATAAAAGTCTGCGTAACTTTATGAACGTAGATGTCGTAGTGCTGTAGAGAAATCACTTAGGTAGCCGTGATCTACGGACCTACAGCAATGGGCATGGCAAACATATTCGGATACAACTTACAATTACACAAGAAGGAAGGCTGAGTATATGCAAATGATGGAGATGA
The DNA here is from genome assembly GCA_001640655.1 of Endoconidiophora laricicola. Taxonomy (NCBI): domain Eukaryota; kingdom Fungi; phylum Ascomycota; class Sordariomycetes; order Microascales; family Ceratocystidaceae; genus Endoconidiophora; species Endoconidiophora laricicola. Next base: position 82,497 of record LXGT01000083.1, on the reverse strand, counting down.
ATCAAGAAAATGGGAAAATCAAAGTGAGGCTTTGAAAAATTCAAGCAGGATAGCTAGTTGATCAATCACTAGACTTGTATATAATTGACGAGCTTGAAGAGCAAAGGAAATATATCTTTCTCTTCTAGGAAGGGGAAAACGCAATATTTATGCTCAGATGAGCTCTTTTCTGCCTTACAAGTCCTTCCCCTCTCAGATACTATGACCTCATCATATATCCACATCCTCGCCGTACTATTTCCCTTTGATGATATCAGTGCTGGATATAGAGACCCAACTATTGATAGAACCGATGTTTACGCTAATATCGTCGTACTTTGACATTAGGCTTTGATTAGGCTTAGATGGTTCAACCCATAACCTTAGCTCATGATACCAAGGGAAGCCGTTTTGACTTGGAGAGGTGTGGATGTCGATTAATTGTTTCCATCTTCAATAAGCTTGCACGCTTTCTCAAGTCCGGGTCCCTCCTCTGGTGATTCCGCAGATCGGCAGTTTAACGACAGCACATTAGTATGATGACTAAATACATATCAGCTTGTAATTGGTCGGCTATGCCTTAGAGAGACGTCATACAACAGCTATTGTATGCAAGGTGTTGTTAATGAGATATCAGAATAGCTCTATTATTGTCAGCTTGCTAAAGAAAAACTGATATTTCCTTCAAAAGCCGTACTTTCGCCTTTGATAAGGCATCTACAAGAGGGAAAGGGTTGTATTAGTACTACTCTAAAACAGTAATGGTTTAGGTTCTTTTGTATATTGTTAAATATGATACTTTACCAGGTAATTTTCATGTCCAGTATCAGATAGAATAAGTTAAGTACAATACGATATTACTTACATTTAAATTATACATATATCAGCTGGTTATGACAACGTTATGCAGAGATACTTGTAGTGGGGAATAATGATTATTTTAGTACTACAAAGTGTAATTGTATATATTTAACAGTACTACAAAGTGGTGTATAAAGCACCCTCCCTATATCAAACCAATATGTGACAGGCTACTACTATTCTACTTACTAAGACAATTAATACGTAATATAATGAAGATAGGAATACTTCTAACTTTTCATTAAGCTAGAGCTAGGAAAGCTGGAGACCTGCCTAAGCTATAACCATAAGCTAGAACCATATAATACGTAGTATTCAGAAACTATACCAATGAAACATCACTAGATAGCCATCTTTTCTCCAATTGAAAACTCTTGTAAGCTATGCCACGCCTCAACTTTGGCACTCGCCAGTGCTCTGTTTTTGTGGAAGAAGATGACGATGCCGACGTCATCAGTGCCGACATTGAACTTGGTGGCGTCCAACAACGCAGACCACGACGGCCATGCTCCCGGAACAGCAAGGCGAATTTTGGTCAACCATCCTCCAGCGACATAGGCGATGATGACGATGTTGTCATGTTCCAGCCATGGGCTGCTGCAGTCGAAGAAGAGATGGAGCGCGAGTTGATCGAGATTCTTGATGACGATGTTAACGACGAAGGATCTACACGCGCCAATGGAGAGCGAAAACGTCAGCCGCCCGTCCTACGAAACGGGCCGCCACCTTCATCATCTGTTCTACTGGATTTCGTTACGTGGTTTGAACACTCGCTGAAGCCAGGCATGACGGTCGAAATTGACAGCTTTGATACGCCGAGATACATCCGCCTCACGAAGATCATCAGCGGCGTAGAGGGAATCACCCTGCGAGGCGTGCTATATGTCCACATGATGGACATGCAGGGAATGTTGCCGTGGTCACCTGAGCAACACGGAAACGACGTATGCGCCATATATCACGTAGACAGAGACGACCCACGGGCCCTAGAGGAGCAGGCTGTGGTGGAGTTCAAGCTAGAAGCTATAGTCAATGTCGTCGTGCTCAAGACCAGCAACGCCCTATGGCCGATGCACGCAAGTAAAGATGGTGAGCTCGTTTGCCGTTGGAGATTCATCCAGTACTTTCCCTGTGCACGCATCCGCGAGCGCCATCTCGAGTCATATTCGCTGTACCAAGGTCTGGAGGCTGCTATTATGCGCAACGACGCAGACACTGCTGATCCAGATTGTACGGTAAGAGCCTCGACTCTATGCAAGGCATGGACAGGCCACATGCGGGTTCGCGGAGGAAGCCACGCCCCACAGCAGACAGAAGACGAGCTGGATACGGGTCGCAGGCGCCCCGGGCAGAAGTACACGTTCTTCGACTCCTTCTGTGGTGCTGGCGGGGCATCTCGTGGTGCGATGCGGGCTGGACTGCATCTCAAGTATGCCATCGATGCTTGGGACCGGGCATGCGACAGCTATCAGAGCAACTTTCAGACGGCGCACCTGTTCCGCATGAAGATAGATGAATGGATCCGCGCATACACAGACGCCGATACGGGACAGTTCTACTGTGACGTGCTGCATCTGTCTCCGCCATGCCAGGTCTTCTCACCGGCGCACACTATTAACAGCCAGCAGCGCGATGAGGAGAACTTTGCGGCGCTCTTCAGCTGCGAGGCCCTGATATCGCGGGTGAGGCCACGCATCTTTACTTTGGAGCAGACGTTTGGCCTTCTGCACCGGCACTGGCGGCCTGTATTCTACCATCTGGTCGCTAGCTTCACTAGAAGTGGCTATTCGGTGCGCTGGAAGTATGTGCTCCTGTCCCAATGGGGCCTGCCTGCCCAGCGAAAGCGCCTCATCATGATCGGTGCTGCGCCGGGCGAAAAGCTACCTGATTTCCCACCAGCTACGCATTCCGACCAGCGCGACTCGGGGCTTCCGGCGCTAGTAACTCCACATCAGGTGCTGAAGAAGTTGAATGCACGGAGAGTAGATCCGCTGCATAGACCGCAGGAGATGCGGCGGCGGAATCTACCGCGCTGGGATAAAGATGCAGGAATCAAGTGCGTGACGACGAGTGGCGGGGGGAATTACCACTGGACCGGACAGCGCAGCTTTACACATCGCGAATTCTCCGTGCTTCAGGGGTTTCCTACTTACCATGTGTTTGTCGGGGCGTTCCGGATCCGCCAGATTGGAAATGCCTTCCCACCTTGTGCGGCTGCCGTGCTATTCAAGCATATCGAGAAGTGCTTGCTAGAAGCGGACGGTATCCAGCCGGATGATCGTGACCAGATATTGGCTGATGCTATGGCTGTCGAACTAGATAATAACGACGACGAGATCGATGGCGATAACGACGACACCGAAAGTATGCTAGACTTCCTCGGCCTCAGCAACGAAATTTACGATGATAATGACGACGATATAATTAGGGCACTTGCTTTGAGTAGACAAGAATACCTGAATTCGCTTATGGCTCTAGATCCACCGCCAAGCCCGGTGATATCTGTCATATCTCCTGCATCTCATACCCCAAGCACAATAACGGCTGCACCTTTAGTCATGGATTTGACTCTGGACGACGATGATGAAGCCGGAGACGAAGATATGGGATGGGAGCAGATGCTCCAACCCGAGCCGCAGATGCTAATCAAAACCACACCTAAAGATCAACAGTGCCGCCAATATCTCTATCCAGACATGTTCAGTATGGATCATGGCACAGGCTATCACAATATAGCCATGGCGTTTGGTGGCTTTCAAGAGCGACAAAGACGTGATTGCAACTCTTCCACTACGAGCACAACTTTTTCATTGGGAGGCTTGGCTTCAGCCTGCAACCGACAAAAGACGAGCACAGAAATGGTGGATTCTAGTAGTGTAATACTTCACAACGCATCATGACTTATCTAGTTTGAAAAAGAGAAAGAGAAAAGAAAAGATAGGAACAAAGAGATGACAAAAACCGCGTGCCACATTGAGTCTATGCCCCAGTCCGTGTTTAGAGATATAGTACGTTGCTGATCTGCGATATTCAATCTTTTTTATCATTGAGGAGCCTAGCCAGACGTGGAGAGGACCCTCGGGGGTTCATATCATCCTTTTCTACCTTTTTTCTTGATAGAGAACAAGTAACATCATCATAGCCTTTAGCGTCGTGATAACGGCAGATTAGTGGACAAAGAAATGTACTACATATTAGAATGCAGGTCGCCATAGATCCGAAAGCGACTTACTTAGTGCTACAAGAACAAATGCAGTTACAACGGCCTGTATGTATGTAGCCCTAAGACTGTGATAGAGACATGTGCCTAGTTTTTTTCGTATCGTGCTGACTTTGAGATACTCAAGTAGTAGTAGCGTAGCCTACCAGAACACAAACGAATAGTTACAATATAAGCACAACATAATGCCTAGCAACGTGCACAGATGATCCTAAAAGCAACCGAGAGAGCAAGAGTACGAAGTATTTGTGGTGGCAACATTGGAAACGGAAAACAGATGGAAGGTGAGAGCAGATGAGAAAAAAAGAAAAGTAAAGAAAAATCTCCGGCCTACTACTTAGTAATTCGCTATTAGTTGCTGAAAGTAAACTCAGGGAGTATAAGCTCTGTGGGAAGATGTTAGTCTCATATAGCACGCCTACGCTGCACTATAATCTCACAGATTCGGGCCATGCTGAGCCTGTGTATTATAAGTTTCCTTATTGGCATTTCTCAACTAGTTAAGAGACACAGAGAAGGAGGATTGCCTCGGGGATCTTACAGGGACAGGCTGGGTTCTCAAGAAGCGTTGTCGCCGACCAAACAAACGAGGCGTTTGGCCTTGAGGTCTGGCCGACCTGTTCTAACCTTCCTGATGGCTAACCTTCCTGATGGATCGCCTCTAAACGCCCTCTGGGGAAACACAAAGAGAGACTGGCGTCCAATGTATAAGTAGGCGCTTCAGGAGAGGGCGAGGTGACACTTGGCGAGCGGGACTTTGGTGTGACAGTTGTTCATTCAGTGGGATGTTTGCATAGTATTTTAGAGGGATTACTTATAGCAGACAAAAACAACAAACGTGTACATATGCAACTGCACATGTAGACTCTTTGATGCAATGAAATAAGGAATACGCTGCATGCTTGTGCATATGGGAAGATATGGTTGGCATATGCTGCTTAGCAGTTTTTATTTACTAGTTGTTTGGGGGTCGTTATAGAGACCTGCATGGTTGACACGGGCTAGAAGGTGATTTTGCGGCACGAAGTTGATTTACCCTGAGCTTGAATTCACAGACGAGAGTGAGAAGCTCGATCATCCATCTGACATTAGACGGTTATTCATGATGTTCTTCTGTTCTTCGCCCAAGCTGCTTAGACAGACTCTCAGAGTAATAATGACCTTCTTTTGGCAGCCCGCTTTGAACCTTTGCTTTGTTCTCCATGACTCCCAGAGCCTGTTTGGCTCACGTGCATTATGCATGCTCCATGCAGGAGGAAGCCGCTAGCACATGGCTCAACTAGACGAGGTTTACACGAATAATAGTATCTCCGTGTGTGTGTGTGTGTGTGTATTTTACGTCTACCTACATTGCTACGCAACTAATAGTATCTCCAGATTTGGCTTAGTGGATAATACGAAACTTAGAAAACTAAAAGGACCTGAAACTGGAAAGATATCTACAGACGGGCAAAGATGGCGATATATCGCCTCTGTGGTCATATTAGCAGCTCATCAATGTTCTTCTTTTTCCTTTTCTTCCCCTTCCTCTAGCTTCTAGAAGCCTGCAGTCAGAAGCCTTCTAGTTGCTCGGCATTTGGCGACTCCACAAACTTAATGTAGTGCTTTGCCGTGTCTGCAATATATGCGCCAATAGACGACAGCAGTTTCACCAAGCTGATGGGTTGCAATTTTTGTGCGCTGCCATCATGCGGCTGGTAATATAGTAGACGTTATTTTTTTTTTTACAATTACTATATTATGTAGTAATATCATAGTATATAGCATTGGTTCGTCAGCTGCCAGCCCAAAATCACTAATGCTGTCGCTGTAACTTTGAAGGCTCATGCCATCACCCTCAATGAAGAAGCATCCATCTATTGATTCTCTCGTTCGGTCAGCCATTGACACACTGATAGTACACCGTGTCCGACCCTTTCGCTTATTCCTTATATGCTAATAGATCATCATCGGACTTTGTTCCCATTCCCTTTTCTCTCCCCCCCCCCCCCCCNCCCCCCCCAAGTAGATGGCTCCCTTCTCCTAGCGACGATCGCTTTTCGTCTCGCAGACATCCTAGGCTAAAATTGGCTCCCAGAGTTGCCTGACCAGCGGTCCCCGTTCAACTTCAAACAATCAGCGCAGAAATGCAGTTCGAGATGGTGCCTGTCGTCATATCCGTGATGTTCATGGCCGTGTTTATTCCGGGTTATGCACTGGTTTCAAATGCAGCCGCGCAGATAGTTTCCGCACTGGCTTCACCGCTAAAGACTAGTGTAGGATTTTCGATCTGCGCTTATCGACTTTTCGTGGGCCGTGTGAATCACTGAGACTGACACTACGCCATGTGCTGCTGTATGCACTGTAACAAACACTGTTTGTTTGAGAGGTCGCAGTTGCCTGCTTAGCATTGTTTACAATAGGATGAAGTGCTGCAACTTCTATATCTAGAAGCATGCCGATGTGCGGATCTCAGCATCCGCTATATTTATAGCTAACGACTACTTAGCGGGTTTTGCATATTTCGCTTTCATATACCAACATAAACACAACCCGAACTCTCAAGCTTCTTGGTTTTTGTCTTAGCACTCCCAACATGAAATCAAGCCACTCCCGGCCTCAATCTCCGTTGTAATTAATTTGCATTTCCTCAATATTCCTGTTCACCCTGTCTCTAACAACAACGAAACCAACCAGAATAAACGCCCGTCACTCAGCCTCGTCACATCTTTCATAACCGTATATCACACATTGTTTCCTGGCTTGTGCTTCTCATATTTTTCAGCTGTGTTCCAAAGTTCATCCGTTGCACATTACGGAGACTCCGTTGTTTCTTCTTTCTAGGATCGTCGCTCGCGCCCATATATTCTACACAACAGGCCCCTAGCTCCAGCACTTTTACTGTCTTTGGTCTAGCTTGGCTAGCCAGCCGCTGATGCTAGCAGGGTCCTAGCACTGAGAATCGAGAAAGAGAGCTTACTTTTCACCATTACCGTCCGCCATTGGGTAGCCTTGTGAATTGTCTATGCGCTGCTGTCGATTTGGAAACAACTTCTAGCTGTATAGGCTTCGTATGGTTGGTTTGATTTACCATTGCTTGTTTGCGCAATCGAGTTTCCCCCCCCCCCCCCCCTTCCCTCCAACTTAGCAGCTACTAGCCAGAGTCAAGCCTAGTAATCAAGGAAGGCGATCCTATACAAAAATAAGTCGATTGCCGCACTTTAATTTTCCCTGGTCATTAACGTCTCAGAGCTTCTTGTTTAGCTGTGACCCCAAATGAGCTTAGCAGCGTCACAATTACTACTGCCGTTCAGTATTGCCGCCAATTAACGAACTGGGTAGCATTACTTGACTACAACTACTGCTAGTCTCTCGTCAGGTTTTATCCTTCGTCTTCTTCGATCTCCCTCCCTCAACCTTCAACCTTCAAGTTTGATTCTTTTTTCCCACATATTCTCACTCAGGCACATTCTTTTATTCCATACATTTCGTTTGTCTATTGCCAATCATTACATACTTACGCAAACACATACAAGCGCTTCGACGGTGAAATACATACCAAACCCTGAATGCTGTATCTCTATCTGTTATAATCCACACTTGCCTTCGACTGGCTGCAACTACATCGCCTGACTCTTGAGCATGAAGCCTCTGGGTACAGTCGATGAGATCAACGATGACGAGTACTATGGAACTGTACTTCACACCAACAAGTCGGCCTACACCGCAACTGTAATCCAACTTCAAACCAACATCATTCACTTGAACGAGGCACCTTCCTCTTCGGAGCCGCCTATCCATCGACCATCTTTATGCTCTCGGCCATCTCGTCAAAGCTATAGCCGGCCCCGTACTTCGGCCCCAATCGCAACATTAGAGCAATATGAAGCCTTGACACTGCGATCAACAGCAAACGACGACGATATCTCGACAAACGGAAAACGTAAAACCCACCGTCTTAGTGTTAAGCTGAACAAATCTCAGGGCCACAAATCACGAGATGATGCTAACCATAACCCGCCAAAGTTTGTCCTCTCCTTGTCTATTCTTTCTCTTCACAATATACCGAGCTGGTTACTAAAAAATCAATAATAGAACGTGTATGTGCTGTTGTGATACGTTTGCCTACCCCGAATACAGAGTTCTGGAGTGCGGCGATGTGTGCTGTTTGCTGTGCCTTGGGAAAATGATCCTTCCGTCTATCAAAGAAGAGGCTAAACTGCCTCCACGCTGCTGTAGTATTCCAATGTCTGCAAACACTATCTGTGCTGCACTAAATAAATCCCAGCTACACGACTTTCTCAAGGCTGTATATGTGGCAATTACTCCCATGGTATGCAGAGTTTGGTGTCCGAAGCCCACGTGCAGCGAGTTTACGGCCCTTGATCCCCAAGACCTCCATCTTGATTCGACTGTAAGCTGCTGGGCTTGCGGGACTGACATATGTACGTCATGCAAGCAGTATGAGCATCTTGGATCTGACAAGTGCGATGTAAACCTGGAGCCACCAGTGGTCCGCGATATGATCTACAAGTATGGCTGGCGGCAATGCATCCGTTGCCACTGTTTGCTAGAGTTGAAAGAAGGTTGTCGCCAAGTACAATGCTCCTGTGGTGCCTCCTTCTGCTACATCTGCATGGAGCCTGGCAATTGCACTAAAGGCTGTTCCCTTGCCCGTCTAGATCGATACCGACATCAGGCCGAAGTGGCTCGCAAGCGAGACGCGGATTACCTAGCACAGCGAGATGCTCAACTGTCTGTATCAACGAATCAGAACCCTTTATTTGTCCGTCTCGAACAAGAATCTCGAGATGAGCTGCGCCGATTTTATGACTATTATACAGTGCAATTGGCTCGTATGCACTCCCGCCATGAGCAGTATCTCAGCCAAACCCTTACGATTACCGGCTCCCAGGGAACGACATATCTTGACAGTGTAATTGAGCGCCAGAATAAGATTCTGACCTCTGTTGATGATTTCCACGTGCGTCAAGAAGCCCACCTGATCCAACAACAGGCTGCCAAGGAAGCAAAACTCGAGCAACAGGTCGACCGCATGCAGCGCCACTGGAACAGCGTTCTTAATCGTTCTCAGCGGCATTACAGTGACTTGGAAGAACAGCAGAATACCCTACAACGTCTTGCTCGTCGCCATCAATTAGAGATCAAATCGCTCCGTGAGACACAGCAACGTATGCAGGACGACCTACGAGACCGTTTTCTCAAAGAACACAAGGCAGCTGCAGCAACCCAGCAACAACGAGAGAAACGAGCGAGCAACATGATTGCACGCGAAGAAAACATTTTTGCCACTTCATTCCGACGGCGCCTCGAGAATCTATGGAAACTGTGGTCTTTACGCTGGGAGGAGCTACGATCTCAACTTCTTCGCTCGCAGGCATCGAGCTCATCTACTATTGATTATGGCCGTTTCCGGCCTGGGTGGCTTGCAGATGGCCGTAATTCGGAAGATATCCGTTTCCTGATCAATGAGCTACGCGGTGTCTTGGTCGTGCACTATGGCAAGGAGACGATTGACCGGTTGGTGGGTGATATGGTGGGAGAATATATCGAAGAAGATACTGTCAGTATCTGGGAATGGGAGGAAGATGATGACGATGATGACATTGATTATCATGACTTTGTGCGGCCATGGAAGAAGGCGCGGAAGGCGGCAAGCAGCCCTTATGATCTTGGGCCAAACCCAGTTGTGTTCCGGTCGTCTCCTCGGGCAGCCGTGTAGACTTTCCTTTTCTTTTCATGTGCTTCCTTTGGCCCTGGAGTTTTGCGTGTATGATACTGTTTTGAAGCACAATATGTACATGATATGATTGGCTCGTATCAACAAGGTTGTCTTTTAGTTTTGGGGAGTTACAATTTGGAGTTATACGGTAGCGATAGCTGGATCTGATGATTTTGGTGATTTTTGTTTTGCAGTTTCTTTTTTTTCAAAGTTTTAACCATTTCGCCTCGTTCTGATTTAGTGGGAGAAGAGGTTTGAGTTTTTCATATTACATATAACATAGCTTATTCATTTACCCTACAACATTTTGATATATTATACCAGCTTACGTACAGTTTCTCTAGATGATTTCCCACCGCGCAATCCAGGCAACTTCGTGGCCTGTATTCCGCACAATGCATAGAAAAGCTTCCTTTTCTCTCCTCTTGTTCTTCATTTGGCGTGCTTGGTATATATCCCGCAACGTGATATCTGCCCGTAATGTAGCTATAGCCGTAGACTTGCCGCAGTTTAGCGAGTATCCACCAGAAGTCACGAATCCGATCAAATCAGACGTACTAGGGCACATTGGATGACCGTGGATATCATCGCGGAACGCGGGTGTCGGCGGATACGGGAGGATATTTCGGGTATTAGTCAGATGAGCAGCAAGGGCGCTTCTTGTAACTTGCTGAGAGTGGGCGGTGGATGGAAGACGGAAAGTCCGCCGACCCCCGTTAGCAGATGGCTTTGCAGAAGAGCTAGTTTGGCCTATCCACTGTTCGCGGAGATCGCGTGGTAGAGGAACCCGCGAGCCGGCTGCGAATTGTGTAGCTGGCACTTCGATGGTTCTCTGTGGAGTGTATATCAATGCCGAAGGGTCGGCATCTGGAAGGCGGTATACACGGGCAGCAGGCTGTGCGATACCCTGAGAGAAGAATGTAATCTTGACGCGTAAAACGCTGTGAGCTGGAAGTGGTGACAGAGCAGATGATGCTAGCGTAATCTTAGTCTGGGCAGCCGTGACCTGGCGGAGCATACTCAGCTTGAAGTCCTGGCAATCTATATCAGACGGGTTTCTTTCAAATAGGTACTCATAGTCACAAGCAAACGGGTTTCCAACCTCGCCTCTACGCCCGGCGCCCAGATGAATAGCGTCCCAGGCGGTGCGTTTGCCCTTAGGTCGTTTATTCCATTCCTTTTCGCGGTCGCTGCGCTGCGCCAATTCGTACTCAATACCAGCAGCAGTCGCTGGAAAGTCACGAGGAAACAGCGCTATGTTGCGTTCGTCATGTACTTGGGCGATTTCGCGGAGACCGCCGAAGCGTGGGTTTCCGCCCGAGGCTAATGGTACGTGCATTAGACTGTGCCAGAGTGGCTGGACACACTTCCACGGCAGGAGAAGGGTAATCGAACCGCTTGCGCGTATGCCAGAACTAGAGTTGGAGTTGGAATTAGTGGCGAGGAGAAGTACAGGTATGGCTGGGTCGTGCGGCCCGATGGGCAGAGACTTGCCCGGCGCATGGTGGCTTTTGCGCCGGTCGAGGAGCTTCTTGCTTGGAAGATGTGAGGCGGTATGCCGAGCAGCACGGTCCCAGATAGCATAAGGTCCGAGATTCTGCTCGACGTTATGAGACCAGTGCTCTAATGTATTCATGAGTTTTTCTACAGAAGCGTCGGTGAAATGCTCAGTTTTTGGTGGGTAATGGAGGCGAGCGTCGGCCATATCAAACCCTAAGACAGCACCAGAGGGTAGAGTACTTGGGTTAGTTAGTCCAGCGAGGTTTTTGAACATGGAAGCGTGTCTTTGTGAGTCTGAACCAGAATGATATGGCTTTACAGTAGCCAGTACAGCCTCCATGGCTGCCGGACCAGTGATCTCTAAGCTACCGATTTCGAAGCGTAGGTCCTCAATATAAACCTTTGGAATTTCCATCTTGGTCCATGCTAACAGGCTCTCGAATACCTCCATAAAGGCAGCTGGATGAATTCTAAGAAACACTTGAGCTTCTTGTTTTTGTGGTGCTGAGTCTGGGACTGTCATTGCTTTCGGGTTCCAGAGAACGGTGCCTGGGCATATTTCACGGCGTGTAATATCTGTTTGCCGGCTTAATATGCCGCTCCAACTTCTCACACCTGCACGCCATTTACGGCCTCGTTCGTCCCAGAGACTTTCTCCCGTCAAGCCTAACTTCTTGAGTACCCTCTCAACACCGGCAAGTCGGCCGTATAATCCGATGGTACTAATGTAACTCATATCCCAGGCTAGAGCTCCGTGATCATTGAGAGTTCGGTGTGTCAAACGGAACATTTTTTCGTTGGGACGCAGAGGAATAACGAAGCGCCATAATGGTGTTTTTGGGTCGGTCATATGTGCCCGCTTAGCATGCCATATGTGAGTCGGTAGCCATGTCTTTGTAAGCTGGCGTTTACGGAACTTGGACCGTGGGACAGTAGGGTCGTTGAGAGCATTTCGGCGAATCCTTGGCCGTCGTGTACGCAGGGCCACAGGCACATAGACCCTCTTCTTATTATCCTTCTTTGCAGCTTCTTCACCCTCCTCACCCATGGCAATATCTCCGTCCGCATCGCTTTTAGCAAGCGCCTTCGCCGCACGCTCCTTTCTCTTCTGCCGCTTGATGGCCAATATGCCTAGCCGCTTCGCCGTCTCAGCGCGAATGCGTGCCCTGGTCGTCCTCGGCTTGCGACGGCGTGCAGTAACTGTTGGTGTATTATCCTCCTCCATTTCGCGCATCGCTCTGAGTCGGAGCCTCTTGGGCACGCGTTTAGGATTATGGCTGGCGGTGCGGCGGCGCATGGAGCGTGGCACACGCTGGAAGGCGCGCTGTGAGCGGCTGGCTTTGCTAAGGCGCATACTCTCCTCAAGAGCGGAAATTTCAAAGCGCCGCGCCTCGATGAAGGCTGGGAGATCGAGCTCACCGTTTTTCAAGGCGGCATCGGCCGGTTGCGTAAGGATATCGCGGGCATCGCGCCGGGCCTTGAGGCGTTTGGCGACGCCTGCGGATTCGGGGTTGAAGACATTGCGGGCTTTACGCTTCGATGACCCATCGGCGCCGGGTCGGAGCGGCATAGCGACGCGGGGTCCTGATTCGGGCATAAACGATAGGGCAAGAGCTAGCAAGAGGGTTGTAGGTTGATTCGAGATTCAGATGATAGATGAAGCCGAATCTTGAGATGATCGTGATGAGCGACTGTATCTACATTGTTTTGTCTCTTAAGAGCAAAAAAACTTAATGTAAAACTATTAGTACGTCCTATGTAGCAGGCCCCACCAAAAAAAGCTACTCAACGTCATTCTATGGAGCTCTTATCGATAAGCTAATCGACTAGTACCCAAAAAGGTGATTATCACCAAATTACAAGCTGATTAGATAATAGATGGGCGATCTGGTATTTCCGAAGTGCAGTACTTTAGACCCTTTTTAAGCCGTCATGAGTTGATTAATTCTTCTTTTCTTTTTATACTCTCTCGTATTCTCTTTCGCAAGAACTTCCGAAGATTTTGATAATATTTATCATACAATCATGTTTGGTCTGCTATCGTCATCTGCCGAAAAGCGCAAGGTAAGTGAGTTGATGATGACCCGCCTGTACTTTTGCGCGGCCCCTCTGAAACGAAACGTCAATACTCCATGGATGGGCTGCAGAGAATCAACCAGAACTCTTCGCATAATGAGTCTCGTTAAGCAACCGGTCTATTTCAACAGCTGCTGGCTGGACAGCCAATGTCTGCTGCGCTTTAGAGATCAGCAAGGCTTCTGATGAATTGAATTAATGTTGTCCATTGGAGATCGCTCTCTTTAACGAATATCTGCAAGCGTACCCCGGCCCTTAAACCCGTTATGGAGCCCGGTATACTAATAGAACCCGCTGTTAGGGGCCGTCAGTAGCGGCTCTTAGGGGAAGGTCGAGGGTCCCCTGTTCCTAGCTTTCAAAAGCAATTACAGATCCCTCCATCAATCTATCGTATTCGTCAGAGCTTCTTTCCCGACGTCTTCTCACACATTATTTCCCCAAGCTATGCCACGTTGATCCTGTGAACTGTTCCATCGCGACACAAAAACACCTATTGTTATCATCGTAAACATCCATCTCCAGTGCCATTTCTTACTTGAGCCCGCAATCCATACAGCTATGAAGAAGTTATTCCGTTCTAACGAGGCCAATGTGCGACAGCCGCGCTTCGAGCTGCATCTCAAGGTTCGTTTCATCCATCGTCCACCAGATCACAGTTTTTACCCAGAAATGTGTGTCGGCCTCTTCTCTTTTCTGGGTCTCGCCTCGCTAACGTCGTTGTTCGCATCGCTAGATCTACGACCTGAATAATGTTCCGCTCGTCGCCGGATGGTCGCTCGTCAAATGGAACATCGTGCACTCTCTGCACGCCGAGCATAAGGGTACCACCGAGCGCTGTGCGATCACCAACCATCGCGTATACTACTCCTTCTCCAAGCTGATCGGTAGCATCCGAATCCCCATCGACAAGACCTCGCGCTTGGGCGAGTGCTGGCTGGAGCTCGAGGTGCTTCAAGAGTATTCATCGGGCGGCCCGCGTGATGAAAAGGTCCCGCTGGGTGCTGTACGCCTCAACCTCAGCGAGTTTGTCGAAGAAAGCATGAACCTCGATGCTCCAATGAGTAGACGGCGGCCTGGCGCATCAACAGCTTTGACGACGCCAGCGGCCTTTCCGGGCGAAGAAGATGTACAAGATGGAATCGTACGCAGATATCTCCTACAAAACAGCAAGATCAACAGCACGCTCAAGGTCGGCATCCTAATCGTGCAGGTTGATGGCGACCGTAACTATGCTGCGCCACCACTGAATTCTGCGCCCGTATTTGGCGGTCTTGCCGGCATTTTAGCCGGTGAGGCACCAGAGCAAGAAGACGGCAATAGTAAGTCTAACTCAGCGCTGGAATACGACAAGCAAGCTACGTTCGAAACACATGTATCTAACTTATGTCTTAATAGAAGTTCAAGTCGTCGCAACCCCCAACAAGCCCCGCGATATTGCCGAAGCAGATCTTTATCGCTCGATGCTCATTGCGTCATGGCACTGTCCGCCTGACGAACTGCGTGCCGACGAAATCGTTGAAGAGATTTTCAACGACAGCATATCACGTCTCTTCCAACATCATTTCCCCTCAACAGTACCGCTTCCACCCTCTAGCCCGCACCTAGCCGTTGCCCACAATTCACAACAGCGCGAATCGAGCATATCAGGCGACGAAGCCTATAGCTCCGGTGGAAACAACGGCGGTACGCTCGGCGGGCCCAGCAATATTAATGCTACTAGCTATGGCATTACTACACTGCGCCCACGCGATCTCCGGCGCTCTCTAGATCGGCATCGGCGCTTGAGTAGCGGGATAAGCGATCTCAGCTCAGCAACTGTCAGTAGAGCAGCTAATTCTGCACTCGGCGCGATTCCATTGCAAGATCGTATCACGCGGCGTCCATTAGGCTCACCAGCCGTACACCGCCGCACTATTAGCAGAGCCGACGAGAATGTACCCAACGGGCGTCGTAGTCGTTCCGGAAGTTTTACAAGTTTAGCTCCGACAGAAGGCTCCAATGATGAGCGTAGTCGTGATATATTGATGTTAGGTTATCGCCCAACAAGAGAAGTGCGGGAGTATGAAATCCGAGATGATATGGTCGCTTGGACTATGCCCCAGCATGAACAAGTGGCTTAAGACGCCATAGCAGGTCTTTTTTTTCTTCTTTTGTTTGTTCTTGCTTCTAGATTCCTTTGTCATCGTTAACGGCGTTTCAATTTGGGATTCTCATTTTACATATAGTTACACGTACTGTGATCATTCGTCATATCAGCATTCCTAATAGAGTATTACATAACCCAGAACCAATCCCATTTGAATTTCAACAACTTAAAAATCACTGACCGGCCCTACAGGCCTTCTCATCTTGTAAGCCTTAACAGACAGTGGTATGTTTTGAAACTTTACTTTCTTTGATTCGTTCGTGAGTAAAAACAAAGCATCCGGCCCCAACTGGACTTTTGTGTATATCCTCTATAACATGTATAAACCAGCCTGTTGGGTCGTCAAAATAGACATATCGTATCCACCTCTTTTAAGCAGCGACTGAGCCACGGACACCACCCTTGGCACCGACCTCACGGGCCGTGAACACAACTGTCAGATCAGCACCAACAGTGATGCTGACTTCGACCTTTGAGCCCTTCTTAACTTCTCTTATCGCAGCCTCGGCCAGGGTAGCACCGACCTTCCACACCTTCTCACGAAGGTCCTCCTCATCCTCGTCATCGCTATCCTCATCGCTATCCTCTTCAGTCTTCTCAGGCTTGGCCTTGGGCTCAGGCTTGGTGACCTGGATGTGAGTGTTGCCTTCGACGATCTTTATCAAAACATCGCCACCGGCAGCGGGGGCAGCCAGGTGCACAACGCGACGGGCGGGTACGGCAGTCTCAGGAACTAGGATAGGGGTGAAGACCTCCTTGCCCTGGGAATCTGTAGATACGACACCGATAGCGTTGGTGATGTGGTTAACGGTGGTGACGGCAGCGTGGGTAGACTGGTCAACATCCTCTTGCTCGAACTCTTGGATCAGCGAGGCCTGCAGAGCAGCACCACGGGCAGACAGCTCCGAAGGGTTGACAGCGGTGGTCTCGGTGGCGGGTGCCTGGATCGTGGTGGTCTCAGGGAAGATACCTGCTAGGTTGCTAGCAATGCGGGGAGTGTGCGAAGTACCGCCAGACATGATAACCTCGTCGATATCAAGGACATCCAGACCAGCCTTGGCAATGACGCTCTCGATCAGGCGGCTGTAGCCATCAAAGATCTTGCGGGAAAGCATTTCATAACGCAGACGGTTTATAGTGCTGGCAAAATCCAGACCGTCGACCAGCGATTCGATGGAGAAAGAAGCATTGGTTCCTAGAGACAGGGCCTTCTTGCAAGCTTCAGCCTCCAGTTTGAGCTTAGCCAGAGCACGCTCATTCTCGCGGGGATCCTTCTGGTGCTTCTTCTGGAACTCCTTGGCGAAGTGGTCGATTAAGATCTGGTCTAGCGCGGAGCCAGAGAATTCGTAATCGTGAGCGGTGGCCAGAACGGTATACATGCCACCGCGCGAGGCGACGACGGTAACATCAGAGCGGGTGTTACCCAGATCGGCAACCACGATGGTCTTGTCCTTGATCTCGGCGCCGGGCCGGGCATCGTAAGCTAGAACGGCGGCGATAGGCTCGGCAATCAGTTGCAGAACCTCGAGACCTGCGGTGTTGGAGGCCTTGATCAAGGCCTGCTTCTGGTTCTCGGAGAAGTTTGTGGGGACGGTAATGACAGCCGAAGTAACGGACTTGCCCAGGTAGTCGGAGGCGGCAGTTATAAGACGCTTGATGTAGCGGGCAGAGATTTCGGAGACAGAAATAGTTGACTTCTCGTCACCTTCCTTGTCCTGAATGCTGAAGGCAACGCCATCGGCTGCAGCCTCAGGGTGGGCAGATGCATGGTTGTGGGTAGGATCGATAGACTTGAATCTGTTGAACCCGTCCATGTTAGTACTCTCTTTTTCTTCTTAGTCACACGTCATTCACACTATCGAATTTCAAGTCATTGATCACTTACTCCTGGCCCAGGAAGTCGCGGAAGTAGCTGACTGTGTTCTTGGGGTTGCGGACGAAGAAGGCCTTGGCCTGCTGGCCGTAGTATTCCTCACCGTCAGCATAGGATAGGACAGCGGGAATCTGGCGGTCTGCATAATCGGACTCAAGGTTAGCTTTTTTCTTCTTATGTCTAGACGTTGTTGGAAGTAGGCCTCCTATTGGATTTGCCTCGGCGTAGATTCCACCATGATATTGTAGCCCATAGGTTCGCCTACACCGGGCAGAGAGCCAATTGAGAGGCCGGATTGACTGCATCTACGTACCACCATCCTCATTGGCGATAACCTCAGCCTTGTCGTCGATAGTGACAGCAATAGAGCCGTTCGAGTTGCCAAAGGCAATACCGATGGCGACGCGGTCGCCGGGGGCCACAGTAGTAAAAGACATTGTGAGATAGATGATGTGAGAGAAAGTATGGCAAGGAGAAGAGGAAATAGAAACAAAGAGCCCGAAAAGAAATCAAAAGAACTTCCTGGAACGCTAAACAAACAAAAGAATCTACTTCTACAGAAAAATCAAGCCTCCAGTCGTGATAATTCTTCGTGTTTCTCCTAGCAAGGCGATTTAGCCTGGCTTTTTTTTTTTCAGTTTTTCCCCCCAATTGTGGGGCACTCTGGGATTTTTTTGTTTAGACTTGCCCCTCCATATACGTACTAATAGTACTAGTATATGTAAAGCATTGCTTTTTCTTATACGCATTCAGTCACCAATATTGTCTCGTCATACTTCACATCTAATCAAGTAATGAGTTAAAAAAAAGTCACCAATATCAATTTAGCGTCTGAATATTTGTGGCCTTTTTTGAAATAGTCAATCCTTCTTCTCAGCCTTGAGCCAGACCCGCGAACTTTTTTTTCAACAGCCTTGCGACGGTTGATATTAGCTTTTGGAATCTACAATACTGCATCTTACCACACATTTACACAAATAAAATGTCTTCAACAGCGACATATGTCCTGCCTGGCGATATCGTCGACCTTGCCGCAGTTCCCCGACACGAAAAAAAGCCGTTGCGTCTTGGCCCCGGCCTGAAAGTCGAGCCACCCAGCACAATCGTACCTGTTGTCGCAGGCGCTCTCTTGTCAGATGCGCGCAAGAACCTCGTTTGGGTCGAGCAGGGCGCTGGTCGGGTATGTTTCTTTTTGGCATCTATGCTTGTCTAGTCGCCATTGCGCATGTTCTGTGTCCACTCTTCCGCTTGTACAACTACTAACATGTCCTTTGTTCACTATAGTATGTCCCAGCTATCGGCGATCTAGTTATCGGAGCGGTTCAACGCAGCACTGGTGATCTCTTCATGGTTTCCCTTTCCGACTACACCCTGCCCGCAACTCTTAACAACCTTTCCTTCGAAGGCGCCACTAAGAAGACACGCCCACAGCTACAAACCGGTGCTCTTGTATATGCACGTGTCAGTGCTGCTCAGCGCTACATGGACCCTGAACTAGAGTGTGTGTCAGGATCAACGGGCAAGTCGGAGGGCCTTGGTCCGTTAACTGGCGGTATGCTATTCCCGATTTCTCTCGGCATGGCGCGGCGCCTGCTCATGCCGAAGGCTGTTTCAGACGGCAAACTGATAGTCCTTGAGGAGCTGGGAACTAGTGGCATGGCTTTTGAGACGGCAGTCGGCAGAAACGGAAAGCTGTGGGTAAGCAGTGAGAAGATGGCGACTGTCATTGCGGTAGGACGAGCAGTCACAGAGACCGATGAGAAAAAGTTGGATATCAAGGCACAGAAGAAGCTAGTGCGCAGAATATTGGAGCAGTCTCGCTGATGTGCGCATACTATGTTTCTTTGCTTGTTGTTCCCTTCTCATCAACAATTTCATGGAGTAGCCTAATAGAGGCTATAGTAAGTCATGTGAGTAGATATGCACGGCTTTTGTTATGATACCAAGATTCAATGATGTTTTCTGTTCACGCAGTCTATGTACTAATGACATCATGCTTTTTAAATTATGCATACAAATCTTACATGTATTATGATTAAGTTTCCGATCTGTTCTATCTGTACCAAAGACAAGTCTTGAAATGATGATGATTTCAATGACAGACCCATTGTAGAAAACAATATAAAAAAGAAAAAGAGAAACACTGTTCATTACGTGGAGAACCGTACTAAGTGTAAGAATAAAACCCCGAATCTTTCTGATCGACTACCACTAGTATAAAAATAACATGGATTTAGTATGCCATGACCAAGTGCCGAGACATGATATGAAGGTTGGTCAGATATTTAATGCGTCCTAGCTTCTTATAGCAATACGTACATCTTGAGTCTGCGTAAGTATTAGTGCAAGCCATAAGTCTATCTTAGATAATGTATTTATATAGTTTCAACAGTTAGATAAGATTATCGATCGAAAGAAGACCCTTAAAAGTTTATCTCCCAAAGACCGGTAGTAAGACCACAGATCAATCATACCATGTATATACAATTGCCTTCTCTATCGCCCGCTAACAATAATTGGAGTTGATACTGTTACTGCAGTTCTTACATACACGTTGGACTTTGGAGACACTAAACACACCATCTCTTGGAGTGGTCTAAAACCTCGTCATGTGGTTCGCAAATGTGTCGAGCGGGTAGAGAGGTCTACATAGTAAAGCATCTTCTGTTAATTTCAAAGTTACATATCACACGGATAGATTAGAGGTACAAAGTGACTAACTAATGGAGTATCGCTTTAGTAAGTATATTCATAAACTGCTAGAGTACAGAGTACTTGTAGTACAACTTGACTATCAATCCAAATGGATCGAACTACTAACAAAACGCCTGAACTCATTCGTAAGACCCAGCCTTAGGGCTAATCCCAGCTTCCCAATACAAAACAAGACATCAAAAGACAAACAGAAGATTCAAATAGATATAAAAGAGACATAAAACAATTCGTTGCGTGAAGGACCAAAAAACAAGTGGCACTTCGAGGTATCGGGTTTTTTTTGTTACAATGTCAGAGATTTAGGCATCAGGCGCCAGGCGCATGGTGACAGTCTTGTTCTGGGTGTAGTTAGCCAAAGCAGCCTCACCCAGCTCACGGCCAATACCTGACTGCTTGTAGCCGCCGAAGGGCAGCTGGTGGTGCAGTTGGTTGTAGCAGTTGACCCAAACGGTACCAGCCTTTAAGGCATTGCTAACACGGAGGGCAGTGTTGACGTTGGTGGTGTGGACGGCAGCAGCCAGACCGTAGTCGGAGTCGTTTCCTAGGTTTATGACCTCGGCCTCGTCCTTGAACTTGGCAATGGCGCACACAGGGCCAAAGATCTCCTCACGCATGATCTTCATGTTGGGCTTAACGTCGGCGAAGATAGTGGGCTGGATGAAGTAACCGGTGTCGCCGTGGCGGCCACCGCCAGTAACAAGAGTGGCACCCTCGGTCTTGCCAATATCGATGTAGCCCATGATGCGATCGTACTGCAGCTGCGAAACTTGAGGGCCCTGGAAGGTCTCAGGGTGGAAGGGGTCGCCGACCTTGTTCTCCTCAGTACGCTTCTTGAAGGCAGCTAGGAACTTGTCGTAGATGCCGTCCTGAACATAGATGCGAGTTCCGGCGCAGCAGGTCTGGCCATGGTTGAAGTAGATGCCGAAGTTGACCCAAGTGATAGCCTCTTCGATGTCAGCGTCGTTCATGACGATGTTGGGGGATTTGCCACCCAGCTCCAGAGTGACCTTCTTCAGGTTAGACTCGGCAGCAGCCTTCATGATCATGCGGCCGACCAAGGTAGAGCCGGTGAAGGCAATCTTGTCAACGTCCATGTGGTGAGATAGAGCGTTTCCGGCAACACGGCCGAAGCCGTTGATCAGGTTGAAGACACCAGCGGGGAAGCCGGCCTCCTTTATCAGGTTGGCAAAGACAAGAGCGGACAGAGGTGTCTGCTCGGCAGACTTGAGGACAATGGTGTTACCGGTGGCCAGGGCAGGTCCGATCTTCCAGGCTAGCATCAGCAGGGGAAAGTTCCAAGGGATAATCTGGGCGCAGACACCAATCTAAAATATGATTATTAGCGCAGGCCGTACAATAGATATGACTTTGAACAAAATATAACTTACAGGCTCGTGGCGGGTGTAGCAGAACATGTTAGGACCAATGTCGATGGTCTTACCCTCAATCTTGTCGGCCCAACCACCGTAGTAGCGGATGCAAGCAGCAACGGCGCCAACATCTCCGCGGGCATTAGAGATGGACTTGCCGTTGTCCATGGACTCGACGGCAGCTAACAGGTCCAGGTCACGATCGACCAGGTCGGCCAGTTTGCACATCAGTTTGGAACGCTGACCAGGGGTGGCCTTTGCCCATTCATTTTCGAAAGCGACGCGGGCAGCCTTGACGGCAATATCGACATCCTCGTCGGTGGCCTCGGCGACCTCGCAGATGACCTTTTCAGTGGCTGGGTTGATAACCTCGAAGGTCTGACCCTTCTTACCAGCTACCCATTCGTTGTTGATGAAGCTGTGGCAGAAAAGGCAACGTTAGCATATGGATCCGGAGTAACTATGGTATGCATGAAAAAAAGAGCAGATGGAAGTCATACAGGCCAGTGGGCTGGATGTAGTCGCCGGTAATGGGCTGGTTGAGCTTAACCGACAAGCTAGCCATTGTGACTGATAAGATGTGTTGTTGAAAGAGCCTTAAGAATATAAAGATAGAAAGTAAAGGTGAATGAAGTGGAAAGGGTGATGATCAAGCACAGCTTAGATATCAACCAACTAAAGAAGAAAGGGTATATGTAGATAGATATATAGTAGATATATAGTAGATAGATACTTTGATAGTTGATGAAGATGAAGATGAAGAAAATAAAAATGAAACCTGTAAAGGGCACGAGGAAAGGCTGGCTTTTATAGACTTGAATTCTCAACGATCCAGGTCTGCGGCGCCAGTGGCCAATGGAGGGGTAGCAGCAATCCTAACTTCACCATACAAGGAGAGTTACTACAAACGCAGAGGGCGTGGCTCCAGAGAAACAAGTGGTAGTCTTTTTTCTCAGAACATGGAGAAGTTAAATCCCAGAAAGGCTTCTAGTGCCATGTTGCAAGGGCCTAACTAACACGCCCTCCCCCACATTTCTTTTCTTTTCCACAGGCCCTAGTTTACTCCAAACGTCATCCACTAACTCCTCCTCCTCATTATCCGCTCCAGGTTGCCGAACCAGAAGTAAAAATATGATCCCTGTGGCCAATACGCAAGCAGTGTTGCTTCTCTACTGACAGTAGTAAATGTACATACATAGTAGTACATACATAGTAGCACTCTATTCTATACGGATACTCGGGCAGCTGTAAACCAAAGCGCTACTAACATATTTAAGACGGCACTAGAAACTGCCTAGCTTCTTTTGCATTCAGATGCTTGGTAGTTTCTCTTGGTCACGCGGCTCAAAATTCCTGGTCTAGACGATGGCAAAGTTTCCCATCTCTTAGTATCTTCTCACCAGTAATAAAATGCGCAAATTTATAAATATATATATATATATATATATATATATATTTTTTTTTGATAGTAATTCCCTCCACGCGCCGCCAAAGTCAGATGTTCCCCTACATCTAGAAGCTCTGCTTAGAGCTAAAATAGGGTTACCTCATATATGTACCTCTTTAAGGCCTTTCAGCACATAGTATTCGAAATTTTCCACTACACATCACGTCCCCGCAATCATGCTTAAGCTAATGCTAAAGCAGCCATATTCTGGGGAACACAAACTGACTCTTGAAAAACCGAGCAGCGAAAAAAAGAAGCATGGTGCTCCGCATTTTAGCAGGGCTTAGGCTCGATAGGAGAACAACAGAATCACGTATCCTGTGACTAGCTAGGAATTTAGCTCACGATCATATTTGAGATATCTCCGGGCTCTACGACCGAGGCCGAGACATACAAGCTCAATAGCCGTCACACGTCCTACCATGATCTCTGAAACCCTTCAAAGCTACCATTTCCACTTATTAAAGTATTGTTAGGTTGTACTCCGGGAACAAAAATAGTAAAAAGGGCAGTCCTCATTAAACAGTGTCCTTAGACCAGCCAGAAGCAATATGACAGTGACAACAGAACCGCTCAACGTGCTCTTGCATAACCTATGATACGACAACATGTGATCAACAGGCTAAAGGAACAATAGCTTTTCTTTTGCAGGCAAGATATAAAGGTATAACTGCAAGTACCGATAAAACTGTATGGGGTTAACAAGTTAGCCGCATGGCTTGAGATATATAATGGGCGTCGTCCCCTCGACGAACGTAACAGTGTTACTCCGTGACATAAAAGATTATCCTCTCCTGAGAAAAAGAAGACTATGAAAAATGGACGCCCAGCAGCTGCATTTGTGTATCTGAAAACAGTACCAGACAAGCCTGATTGATGTCTGCAAATGGAATACTATCAACGCAGGATGCAAGATAGATAGGTGCCAGCTTAGAAACGAACATGGGGTTCCGTCAAAGAAAGCTCTGCCAAGACTGAAAATCAGTAAGAATCAAAACAAAGCCCTACGTTAGTCCTGCGTGGTTTGTTTTATATTTTTTTTTGTATTTCTAAGCGTCTCATTGTCTGTGGATTGTTATTAATGAGTAAGCCAAAAGCTAAACTAACACTACACTGGGCCAGCTGGATGGATGGACCGGATGAGCATTCATGTTGGGGTTCAAGCTTTTTCTTTCCTCTTGTTTTCTCTCGGTATATTCGCTGCGCTTGTAAAATCCAGCTGAATCAGTCGGCCGCCAGGTCCGTTGTAGAGACAAGAATGAAAAAGATGCCAGCGCAATACGACCAGGCGGCTGCTCGGCTCGATTGAGGCTCCGAGGCAGTCCTATCCACCTAAACGAATATGCATTGCAACTTCTGTTCATGGTCACTTGTGTTTTAAGTTTCTCTAATAGCGAAGATGCTAGTAGAATTACCAGTAGCCAACCAAAATCTATTGAGATTTCTATGATAATATGGTAAGGGGTATAGACTGCGCTTGGGCTTGCCCACCATCCTCCGTTTTCTGATAGACGCATAGACACCGCAATAGCAAGTTAGCTAGTCCATAGGATAGACATCATTAAGCAGATAGTTCACAGGCAGAGCTGATGCCAGGTTGTGCACGACGCGAAGCCGGAAATCATGAGGCCGCAAGATATCAGTCTCTATATGCTTCACACCAGTTCCATCCTAGGAGTTCCAGGTTACCATAGCTTGATTTCGCCATCGTCGGTTTTATAACCCCTCTTCTAGGGGATAATCTTTCTCTCGTTGTCTATTCTCTCTCTGGGGGGGGGGGGGTATGCATGGATAGCAAGATTGTCAAGTCCGGCCAGCCTAGATATCCACTTGCATGCTGTCCGCTGACCAGCGCGAGTTCTTGCCAGCGGCGGTTTGTCTTGGTCTTGCCTGGTCAAGTCTTGGAGACACACTTCATTGTGCTGTTCCTGCAGTCAGTTGCCATGCTGAGTTTCTATCGTTATATCTGGGTAAGTCGTCGATAGATGCATATAAGTCGATCCCACAAAACGCCTCCGTCTGGCCACCTTTAGCAAGAATTATCCGCCCAGGAACCCACAGCCAGCGCTAACATAAGAAAACAATCTCAGCCAAGATTTGCCAGCAGCAAGCAATAAGTCATCTGTCTGTCTTTTCCTCACCATACAGGCCGACCGCCGTGAGTGGAACGTCTCGGTCCAGCGGCGCATCTCTATAAACGGCAGTAGCAGCAATAAGGAAGGAACGGCTATTGGCCGTCACCACCATGCCGAAAAATGGAAGGCACACTGAAGGGGAAACGAAGGAATTAACAGTGGGGCAGAAAAAGAAAGAAATATGCAGGTTGTCGCTTCTTTCTAAGCCATTTTAGCAGGGTTACAACTTCCCTGCGCGGATTTATCGGTGGGCGAAAGCAGCTATTCCTCTATCTAGGCCACCTATTCCAGCTATTGCTATTGTTTTCCTTAGCGACTCCGTTTCGTCTGAAGCTTGGCGCTTTCTTCTCCAACAGAGTCCTGTTCATCATCGTCAAGTCTTCTTTCTCACCTGTGCCTCACCCCTAGAAAAACTGCTGATACTAGGATTGCTCTTTTCCCATCATGCTTACTGCATTTGTCTGACTTGCTTGGCTGCTTGCTCGTCTAGGTGATTAATCTATCTTCCCAGGCGTCGCTCGATGTCACCTTTCCGGGCTATGATGACGATGACAGCAATAATACTTGACCTATAACCTATCTACCAGAGCCTCCATCTGCGAAGCAACCATTAAAATCATCATCCAAAACGCAGGCTAACTGCAATTATGATTGCATCTACAGATACAGCTACAACTACTACTGTCAGCAATATGCGTTGAAGCGGCGTGCAGTTCTCTTTCTTCTCTTCCTCATTCCTTTCTTGCTAGCTTTATATTGGAGGCCTGGCCTTCTCTTCTCTTGTAACCTCCATTCTGGCAGGTTCAAACTTGGAGAGCCGTCATTTTCCCCAATGTCCAATCCAGCCCACCCTGGCTATAGCTAAAGTTCGGCTTTTTTATTATCTTCGCCTTATCCTTTTCCAGACATGGTCAATATGTTGCTGTATTTGGCCTCTTTATGCTCGTCTGCTAGAATTGAGCTCCGGAGTCATGGAACATGTACTCCAACAAACTGCAAGGCGAGAAAGTAGATCACTTTATATTCAAAGTATATTATTCTTCCGGATCAGAGGAAGTTCAACACTTTATCAGCATAAACACCGTTATCGTGACCTTTCGTGTTTTTGACATGCCCGTTGGTCAGCTATGCTCACACCCTAATACCAACGACAACAGTGGCTTCGTGGAATGGTTCGCGCCTCTATTGTCCCGCTGACTCAAACTGTTGTAGTCGCCTTCGCAGTGACGTTTCCGTCATATTACACTCATAATTGCAGTTGCTTATACCTGCCACTACAGTACATCTAATATGATGCTACTGTCAGCATGTAAGGCGCTTTGTTTCGAGACTGTGAGCCATTTTCGGAATTGTTTACACGCCTCGACAAAGGGACTTCCGTTGTATTATAACATCATACACAATTACAAGAGAGACTACTGTGGTAAGATGGTAAGACATTAGGCATGCGTTGTTGCTAGCTCGCAAGACCTTGTTCTGACAACAAATCTCGGCCTTTACATATGAAGTGCCATCAAAGCAAACACGCCTCAGTAACATCTTTTTTTTTTAAAAAAAAAAAAAAACTCATTACTCGATTACAAGTGAACTATGATGAGACCTCAGTAACATCTAGATCCAACTACACGATGTCAATAAGGCCATACGGATAGCAAGTCCGTCATTTGTCGGCTGAATGCCTCCGATTAGACACTTGGGCAATGCGAAGCGGTCTTCCTATATCATGGTTCATTTTCCATGTAAGCAAGGTTTCCTTCATGGCACCGATGTTGTCGAATATTAGTGGAGGGTGTGTCCGAAGAAGGGGAAAGGGGCAACATCATCGAGCCCTTTTAATCAGGATTGCTACTGCTAGACATAAGCGAAGGAAGAATCAACCAAAACGCCAAGTCGAAAAAGCGAACAGAACAGGGATGTCGACTAGGAACTTGAGGCTCAGTAGCTTCGATGCGGGGAAAAGTTCTCCGACTAGGAGGTTTAGGATTGTTGCCCGAAAATGGAAATGGGTGTATAAAGGCCACACTCTTTTTCTCTGCATGGCCCTACCAAAAGTCCTGAGCCAAAAGCTAGCGATCCCTCATTCAACAAGACTGCTAGTTAGCCCAGTCGACCATATTGTCGAGTTTGTAGATGCGCGCCTACGCACACCCTAATGTCTGGATGTACCAATTACGATACTTCTATGCGCTCGTGATCCATCCTAATCTGTCTAACCGAGCTTTGCAGGAGCAAAATTCAGGAGCATATCACCAGATCCAAACTTACGGGTCATCTTTACCCAGAGTCTCTGTCTAGCTTTTTGCTATTGAAGATTATAGACCGGATTTGTATGGCAATCGCTCTGAATCTGACTAGAGTAGTAAACAAGTTCAATTCATCATCTTACCCCAATACTCCAACAATATAGATGATGTTGAAATTCTGGAACTTATACTCCACGGCTCTTCTATATAGCACCCAAAACACACCAAAAAAAAATTAACTATTAATCTTATTCGGTTTCTGGAACTATGAAGATGGCTAGTTATCGTACGCACATATAGCGATGAAAACGTGTTAGCGAAGTTTGAACTAGCCTCTTATAGTGACATCATAATGAAAACTTAGAAAGGTCACTTTGTGGGGAAGATCTTATACTGTAGCCAAAGAAAAGGCAGCATAACATGAACTGAGGATAAGCAAAATTGAGATAAGTTTTCTGATTGGCAAAAAATAAATCCCTACTACTAGGGTTCGTTACATACATCCGCTTAGTCTCACCAGACCAAATCAACCTGGCGTACTCGCTGCATTATTCTAGCATAGGAACAATAACTATATAATGGGCAAAATAATCTAGGCATTGAATATTAGCTCCATACATCAAGACATGGGATCAATACCTTTGCTACTTAATATAAATACACGACTTTACTATAAGACATATCTGAATGATTTGTTTGCCTTACAAAGTATCCACTTGATTTGATATATGACTTTACTATCCACTATTTGATAAAGCTCACCAATTAGTGAAAGTAATAGGGTTGAATAGGGTTGCAAAGGGTTGCAAAATATTAAGGGTTATACATACCGCGTTAGCGTCATCTACGGGGTTATCTTAACGGTAGGGTTAAGACGGATCAGTATACTACATAAATTTTGATACCAACTAGGGCAAGTGCTCAAGGTTCGGTCAAACAAGTTCAAAACTTCGTCAAGACAAATTTATAATCTTTTACGTTGTTGCTAGTTTATAAGATGTAAAAGATATGCATTGAAATCGGCAGTTTGGTGCTAATGACGTCGGCTTTCATTCATGGCTGACTAAGCGAGCTGAAATATAGATAAGATAAGATAAGTATTCTACTAGATATAGCGGTACCTGATATTTTCACTGATTGCTACATACAAAAGCATGTATCCTACTAATACTGATAAGATTTGAATTGGAGGCCACAGAAAAAGTTATACGATAAGAAAAAAAAAGTTGACTTGCATGCGGCTACTAGAATTATGGATGGCCATTAAACAATCCTATCAAAATTAAAGCGACAACCTACCTTCGCCCAATAGAACAAATAAACCACACATTCAGTCGAATTTGAACCCAATTCCCCGCAGGAGACGACTCTTGTTGATTCTTAAACAAGCGTCCTTTGTCGAAGATTGCGAGGCTATTTGTGCCAATATACACTTATCTAGATATCCAGCAATTTTCCCTGCCCGAGTCTCGATTCATTGTGCATCAGCTATGACGGCTTAATTGGGGCCTGCTTCCAAACTAATCGATAACGCCCCCGAACATCCTTCGTCATTATCCCGCCACCTCCCTCCGACCACTTCGGCTTGACGATCTCGCTTCGATGTCTACTGTAGCTGCTGATACGGCAGCTGCACATCTAAATACTACTATGAGCGATTCCTTGACAGATCTCGCCGTCGACCCCGATGCGCTGGCGCAAGCCTTGTTGCGGGAGTTTGAAATGCAAGGTATGTCAACCTTTATAATCGCTATATCGCCATGCAGCGCGTAAACCGTGGCGCTCTAACAACCTTCATTTTGCGCCGACAGAAATTCACATCAACACGCCCTCTCCGAAGATACCCGAAATCGAGTCACCTACCAGAAAACGAAGCTTTGAAGTCAACGACGAGGACGTCACAAATGACACGAAACGAATCAAGCTCGCCCAGACTGGCGACGCCACCGAACACGACCTCTCAGGCCTCTTTGACTCCATTGTGAATAACACGCTCGGCGAGGTCAATGACTTGATGGGCCAGTCTTACGGTATCGACGACAGTCACGGCATTGGCGATTTTGATGTCGACCAAACCCTTGCGGCCTCAGACGAGGACAACTCCATTGCGCCTATGGTCGCAGTGCCTTCGTTTGCCCAAGGCCCTGCTCAAGCTCGAAAGGCCATGAGCATTCCCATCTTGGCTAACTCGGTATGCCCTTGTTTTCCCCTCAAACCTTAAGCTGCATGATTTCTCGTCTAGTACTTCGCGGTGCTCGTGCCCTACAAACGAGACGGGAGGGGGAAGGGACCGAAGCACTATCCTTGAGCGCTACATACAATATCCTCGATATGATAGAGCTCATCATGTCGCTAACACCGTTCTAGTCAATTCAAATACTCATGATCCTTTCTGAGCAGCCGTTTGTGACGACTATTGCTCAACTTCGAATCGCCGAATCTCATGCTCGATCGCAGTTTTTGGATATCTCCAAAATCTTCGAAACAACCTTCATGCTTTACACCAATGGAAACATCTCTCGAGCGCTTACATGCGACGACCTTGGCTTTAGCAACTCATCTGCTAAGCAGACTGTACGGCTCGCCAATCTTGCATGTACTTGCCCGGGTGTTTTTGCCAAACAAGGGCTTCAACTGATGTTTGACAAGTTCTTTGACTTGTTTCTACCCGAACAGGCAGAGCTCACTGCTGACATTGCTGATCTCTTCCTGGGATTACGAACACAAATGTTTCTTGAACAAATATCAGCAAAGACTCTCGCGGGGCTAGAAATCACACCAGAGGCATATCAAGATATGCTGGATGCCATGTTCAACATTGATACAATGCTACGATTAAGGCGTGATGGCGCAGAACTCACTCAGACTGAAAACGACTTGATATCGGCTGCCCATACGCGAAAATCTGTTATAATACAGCACAACAACTCACTTCTCATCGATGACTTGAACCAGCTCCAAACGAAATATGCATATGACGATTTTCTTGCAAAGCTTAACATGTGTCTACACCGTATTCTTGGATCTTTCGTCGATCATGCAAGCTCTTTCGGAATAAAAGTCCCCGTACCAGCTGCCGAATCAGATCACCACTCCTTAGACCTGGATCTTACCGACGAAGACTTGGCCTCCTTCTTACAGGCTACTACCAGCAATCTGGTAGAAAACGTGTTGGCAGACTTGATAGATAACCAAATCCCCAATGGCGAGGATGTTGATCAGATGATAGCTGATGCTTCAATACCAGCTGCCCCGGCACCGACACCTTTGCCATCTGGCGCGTCTGATCCCGAGATATCAACACCTATGTCAATTGCACCATCAACCACTGCTGTTACTCCAGCTAATGGCCTTGCTTCTACTAACGGCAAGATCAATTTCAACGACTTTAAGGCCCTGGAGGCTATTGTAGCTGAAAGCACATCTAACTACGTGCGTACAACTCTTAATGGGATATCGAAGACGTCATATGACATCAACTATCCAGGTACAGGCTCTTCTGTAGCTTCGAAGTTCACAGATTTACAGAAAAACACGGCGCCGAATACAACCGGAACAGATGGCACGAGTCCTGCTGCTACAGCTACTGAAGCGTACTACCAATTCTCACAGAGTTCTTCATCCGGAACAGAGAACCAGTCTGAGCTGCCTCCATTTCAGAGCTGTTCTAGCTCTATACTCTACGATAAAGCACGACAAGCAGCTCTTTCAAAGTCTTCTTCTCATACTCGTAGAGAAGGGGTTCACACGACCCGTCGTCCATGGACACAAGATGAGGAAAAAGCCTTGATGCATGGCCTAGATAGGGTTAAAGGTCCTCATTGGAGCCAAATTTTGGGCTTATATGGGGCTAATGGAACATGCGGAGACATTCTGAAAGACCGGACACAGGTACAGTTGAAAGACAAGGCGCGAAATCTCAAGCTCTTCTTTCTAAAGACAAATTCCGAGATGCCTTATTACCTTCAAGCCGTGACAGGTGAACTGAAGACCAGAGCCCCGAGCCAAGCAGCCCGTAAGGAGGCAGAAGAGCGTGAGAGAAGGAGATTGGATGAACAAGACGGTAGAGTCAAGATGAACGGGATGAGCAGTATGATGGCCTTAAATAATTTTCAAGCCCCTAACCGTCTTTTGCATCAAAACCACGGCCTTCCGCCACTTTCTCACGTGCAAGCTCACGGATCCCAAAACGTTACTACACCTGCACAAGCCGCGCTTGCAGCTACCCAGAACCCGTCAGCTTCACACCTTAAACAGGAGACAAACACGGCACCGCACGAACTTCACCAGTTGCAACAGTTCAACCAAATGCAAACATTGCAGCAGGCTACACAGCAAATGACCCAGCAGCAGCTCCAAGCGCAGCCGATTCAACCCGCACCACAGCATCAAATACAGGCTACCATTCAGCAACAGACACTACAGCAGATTCAGGAACTCCAACCTGCGCACACGATCAAGCAGCAGACAGTGGTTCAGCAGCAGCCAATAGTTCAGCAACAGTCAGCGCTGCTGGGGGCGGCAACTTTGACTCCTCAGCAGACACAGCAACAGCAACAGGCCGCTACAATTTCGCTTCAACAGCAGGTCACCCAGTTATCAGGGACATCAACTGCTGCCCCCCAAAACGCTATGCCTACAGCCATACCTGCTTCACAGCCCCAAACACAATCGACGCACACTACTTCTATAGAGGCATCTGTTGTTGATGGATTGGAAGCCATCTCTACACCAAAGCCTTCAGCTCATCAAACCATATTACCCCAGTCTCAATCCCCCGTTGGCAAACACGTCCAGACTGCCGCGAAGAGTCTTCCTCAACCTCAACTGCCCCAGCTGCCTCAGCCGCCCCAGACGCAGGCTTCTGATTCTACCCATGCCACTACCACTGCATCCCGGGCATCCTCTATTGCTGGAAAGACGCCAATATCGACATCGTCTCTCCTGCCCCAGTCTGCTCAAAGTCTTCCCGGGACGGGCACTAATAGCTCCCTGCATCCATCGCCGCCTAAGCTTGCGGCAACTATTGCTGAAGCATCAAAACCTGCTATGCCGGCTTCTTCATTGCCTATGTTCACCGAGCCAATGTCTGCTAGTGCTATATCAGCTCGCATCTCTGAAATCTCAAAGATCGGAACTGCTAGTGGCCAATCGTGGCCGTCAATTATTGGAAATTTGCCGACTGGTATCGGCTCTAACGGCCCTTCGTCTGCTAACAATATGCAAGCTCACATGATTCTTGCTGAGATTCAGGCCAAAGTGAACGCCCATTTAATGCGGACACGTGAAGCTGAAGCTCAGGCTAAAGCAGCCCAGATAGCCCAAGCTCAAGCACAAGTGAAAGCTCATATCGCCCAGGCGCAGGCTTTATCACCATCCCATGCTGAGTACCAGGCCAAGATCCAAGCAGAGATTGATATGAGAGTTGCGCAACATAAGAGTACAGCCAAGGCTCAACAACAGGAAGCTGCCCAGGCAAAGGCTGCTATCCAGGCACAACTACAAGCACAAGCACAAGCACACGCACACGCTCAGGCTCAGGCTCATATTCAAGCTCAAGCGCAAGCCCAGCTTCATGCCCAAGCACAAGCACAGGCAGCTGCCCAGGCTAGAGCCGCTGCAGCACAAGCACAGGCTGAAATCCAGGCCGCTGCTGCTGCCGCCGCCGCTACTGCTGCCCAACAGCAACAAGTACAACAAATGACTCAGGCTCAAATCTTTGCGCAAATGCAGGCACAGGCTCGAGCTGAAATTCTGGCACAGGCACAGCAGCAAGCACAGCAAGCGCAACAAGCGGCAGCGGCAGCAGTTGCTGCTAGCAGCAGAGCTCAGACGCCTGCGAATTTGTCTGCGGTCTCTAGAGTTCAAACATTGCCGCCTTCGCCCGTGGTAGCATCTACTGCCACGTCTATAACTTCGGTTCCTACTGCTCCTAGTGCACCTGTTATAGCCTCCGCAGTATCTCAGACTCAGACCCAAGTTCAGACTATACCCGCTATGAATACCGTAGCCGTAAGCGCTCCAACACCCGTTCTTCAGCAATCTGCCACTACTTCTATGCCTAGAACACCGGTGCAGATCCCAACACCAGTTCCTGCTATCCAATCTATCGGATCTATACCGACACACCAGACTAAAGCATCCGAGCCACAACCACAGCTGCAACTACAATCATCATTGCAACAGGCGGCTATCTCAACGTCCCAAATACAGCCTCGCGTCAAGACACCCATCCCAGCTACCGTTGCTGTTGCTCAGCCGCCGTCTCTAGTATCGAAAGTCATTGAAGCACAGTCTGGCCATCAAAAACCTGCTGTTCAATCGCAGGTTGCTGCTGATATCTCGTATACCCCGCTCAAGCCAGAACCGATATCTCCAAAGCTTGCCCAGATACCCCTTCCACTTCCACTTCCGTCAACCGTGGCACATAGTCTACAGATACAGTACCAGCCGAATTCAGTGTCACCGAAAAACTCATCGTCTGCTGCTGTTACAGCTTCTATGAATACAGCGCCTGCTTTGATTGGAATCCCTATATCGGCCTCGCCATCTGCGCCTATATTTATATCTCAACCTTCAAGCTCGGTTACGGTGCCTTCAAAACCCGAACTCATACCTGCCTCTTCTTCTACCACTATCCCTCTTCCCACGGTACAAACTCCTGTACAGCCTCAACAGGCAGTTTCGACTATACCTCAGGGTTCGTCCTCATACTCTGCTAATGTATCATCTGTTACTTCATTGGCGTCTACGCCTGTTCAGCAGCAGTCAAAACCAAGTCTTTTGTCTGAAACATTGCTAGTTTCGACACCACAGACACCCGTGCCGTCCGTTCACGCAATTCATCTGCCGATGCCATCGCCTTCTCCAGCTCAAGCGCTATCCGCTCCAGTGCAGACAACTAATGTGACAACTAGTGTTCCTATAACACCAGCTGCAGTAACTACGGTTTCTGCGTCTGTGCCCCTGGAAGCACCAATTCCGATTTCGGCTGCACTCCTACCATCTACTAGTGCTATTACCCCTTCGTTGACGGATGCGATCGAACAGCAGGCCATAGTGAGTAGCAACCCGCTTGCTTCGATTATTGCCCAAACAGCTTCTAGCGAGAACACGCCACAGCCTCAGCAATCCCAGCGACAGATGGGACAATCAGTAACTGGTAGCAGCAATGTTGAACCTCCTTCTCAGGACTCGATCTTGCAAGGGCTGCAAGCATTTATCGATGCTGCTACTTCATGAGAATGACTTGACTCTAACAGGCAGATTCTTTGATTGTACGTGCGGTACGTGCGGATCTTACCCTACACAATAGTCTCGATATTTGTTTTCACAAACGTGATTCTACAAGGGCACAAACAAACATGGCAGCCAGGAATCTCTAGCGACCAAAATATCTTTGGTGATAGCATGCAATATCTTCGGCATTGTGTTTGCTGCTATCCAGGGAGACACGAAAAAGTGTAACCATCATTGCCGAGATGTCACGCAAACACTATGTATGATAGTTCTTAAGCAGTGAGCTCTGAGCACCTTCTTGTCAACGCAAATCAGACGAAAAGATATGTATTGTTTCCTAATTCTATCTTCTCTCCTCTTTAGCATTTCTCTTAATGTTTGTCCCAATATCTCTATCATTATACTAAGAGCAAGTTTCGTCTCTTTAGAAGCATTTCAAGGGATGGGCAGGGAGTTTTCGTTTTTTACATCTTGCTCTACCTGGGGTATCTTTTCTTATTATTTCTTTAACTATTTATAGTTTGTATGTTTAGCCTGTACTTTGTTTATTGCTCACTTGAAGGGTTGTCTTTTTGAAGGCTGTTTCTGTTGGAGCTTTCCCTAATTTTTTTGTTAACAAAAAGTTTATCTGGTTTTGGTCTGCATTCTTATCATCTTGGCTTGACACTAACTGTCATACCAGTACTTTCTGTTGTTATACTTGTGAGGCACTGACTAGAACACTAAATACCCAGTATATTGTCCTTGGTGTATCTTGCTAGAGGCCTTTTCTTGCACGGTTATTCTTTCTATCGTTTGTTCTTATACTTTTCATTTATCTCTCGCTCGAGCCAGCGTCTGGCGCAGGAATAGAACAAAAAAGCACATTTGATATATACTTGCACGAAATACACGACTGTATATTGATCTTTTCCTTCCTCAAAAAAAACTAGTCATAACTGTGTCTGAACTAGATAGCTACGAAGTTTATAAGTCCGTTCATCGGTTTGCTATGGAAACGGCGGTACACCATCGAAGCAAGCAGCCGCAAAAGAGCCGGGCCGGGCCATCTCTGCACTGACAAGCAAAGGAATCTTTGACCGTGATACAGAGTCTGGATAAATCACGAGGACAGCTGAATTGAAGCAGCAGCAAAAATCAAGCGATATATGAAAACAGGATCAACTTGCGTCTATTTATTCTTCGAGTCTGCCAAACTGAAATGTCACGATATCGAGCTACCTCAATATGGAAGCCTATCATCCATACTTATTCCAGATGTGGCAACCTCATCTAGAGTTTCCGACTGCCGAGAAAACTTTGCGATCAAACCGTAATCAATCGACGTCTCGCGGGTTTGGCCGGATTCCTCCGGCATTTCTATGTGAAGTCGAAAACAAGATCCGGTGTCCAAAGCGCAAGAGCCGCGCCTTTGTCAATGGCCGATGGGTCGACTGTCGTTTCTGCAAAGCGCATCAGTGCATCTTGATGCTCAACGGATTTCTGTGCGATTCGCCGAAGAGATCTACAGAGCGCTTTTGCACTGCACGTGAGTTCAGAGCTGATAGAAGAGTTGAGGTGATCGTATATCTTGTGTGCTGATATTGTACCAGACAATAGATGCCAGGCTGTTGCGGGCGATGGCGGGCGATGCAATAATCTCGTGAAGCAGAACGATCCGACAACATATCGGTTCTGCGGCGACCGGCGTAGGTCTAAGAGCTCTATCTTCCTTTGGTCTCTGTCTATCAATATCACTGACTTGTCTTTCTATATGTCAAGATACCTGCACGGTTGACACTTGTCCTAATCAGCGAGCCCTCCGAAACGGCGCCTTTCTAAACTTCTGCGTCAACCATCTATGCAGCCACCCCGCCTGCCCCTCTCTACGCGCATCTGCCGCCAACACAAATAGCATTAGTCCGTTCTGCGCTATACACCACTGTGCCGCCCCAGACTGTCTAGCTGTAGTTGACGCTAGCACGGCATCTGCCTCACCAACCGATCCGTTGCGCTTCTGCGATCGCCATCGGCTGTGCGGTGCGGCACCAGCCTGTCGCAGATTCTGCGATTATCGCGACGATACCGGGCAGCTGAGTCGCTGGTGTCGTGGCCATTATTGCTCTGTAACCGGCTGCGACGATACAACACCGGTAGTTCCTGGAGCTGCGGTGTGCTTCCGTCATCAGTGCATTATTCAGGAGTGTCAAACAGTGCGGGCTGAGCCGGCCACAGGGCTCTTTTGCAAAAGCCATGAATGCGCGCGAGATATATGTAGGGCGTTAGTGGATACCGGCGGCGGAAGTACGTTCTGCGCGCGGCATACATGCAGAGAACCGGCTTGTGTAGAGGAAGCTAGGCCAAGCGGCGAATGTACGGCTCATACTCGGTGCAGCGTGATCGGCTGCGGGAGGATCAAACAACCAGGCGACGGAACAGTGTGTGAATCCCGTAAGTAGCAATGACTCCTTTTCAGTTTATCATTCATTCAAATTATTGCAAGGCAGTGAAATGATGTTGTGGCTAACCATATTCTACGGTGCAGATGAACCAAAGATCTGCAGCTTCAATCGATGTGCACAAGCGGCAACTGGCGCCAATCTGTGCGACTTCCACCGATGCGCCATGCCTTTCTGCGAACTCAACGTGGCCATTGACGGTACGCGGTTGTGTTTGCAGCACAAATGCATGGTGCCTGCTTGTGCATCTCCGCGCAAATCTATCTACCCAGCTCCCGGTGGTGGTGGTAGCGGCGGAATCTCAGGCCAGCACCATATGTATCCAGCCTACGGACTTGGACTCGGTCTAGGCTATGGTGCGGTCGGCATCCAGCCATTAGGAGCCATACTCGGCCGTTTTTGCAATGAGCATAGCTGTACAGAGGCCGAGTGTTTGCAGGACTCGGCAGATCTGGGCGGGCTATGTCGCTTCCATATGGTCTGCATGCGAGCTGATTGCGATAGACCACGAGACCGTACGTATGGTGCCGATAGGTTGTACTGTAGACGACACCAGGAAACAGCTCGGCCAGTCGGAAACAATCAAGATGAAGAAGACGGCTGGGCGCGATGGGCTGGGCGGTGGTGAACTTGTGCCTGTACGAAATGATGTCATGTGGCCGGTTCATGGGGTGTTGAGTTGTGCTTCCGTCTGTTCAATCAAATTAGGCAGCATGCGAACAAAAATGGTGGAATGCTATGATTATAGGTACAGACCTACTTTAACTGAGATCGATCGGCAGTCACACAAAGCGCTCGGAGAACACGCCGCTTTGTGGTCGCTTCGCCCGTTTTGAGTGTTCAGTTCGCGTTTTCTTGATCCTAGCTAGACTACCTACATTGGAATAAGTGACAGCTTGTACGCACATAGTTGAGCGTTTTCTACATTTTGCCGCACGTTTCCAATACATACTCCGGGCCGAGCCTAAGAACGGCTCACAACCAAGCATTCTCATTCATTCCGCAATAGTATTTCAGATCCATACGTCCTCTGGTCAAGCTTCTAGACGCATGACTTAACTTTCCCTGTGCTTGCAGCACCTGATCTCGTCTAGAGTTTTGCATCATGCCCCTCAAGCCTTAGTACTTTTCAACATCGATAGGAAAAGCAAAAATAGAAAAGTAAGACCCCGGCTCAATATGGCACTTTCTTTGGTCTCCTGTACAGAATTCTCATTAACAAAAACAATCATTATAGTGAATCAATGCACCCGACGTCTGTCTACATCTTCAAAAAAGGAAGTTGCCCTATTCGCCTGACTCTGTACTACCACTGTCTAGTCTAGTGCTATAGTTACCTGTTTTATGTAGTTTATCTTGAAATGTAGTGCAAGATATTTAATTGAAGTTTACTCGAGTCTCGTTTAAGGGTTTGTTTTCCATTAAAAATGTTGTTGCCTTCCTTTTTTTTTATCTTTTTTTATTTTTTATTTTTTATTTTTATTTTTATTATTTTTTACCAAAGCCAGCAAGAACTCGCTTAATAAGTTTGTAGGCATGACTTTTTTTTTGCTATTGTAATCTACTACATACAATTATTATACTTCAAGCTACAGCCTAGAAGAAATATATGACAAAGAAGCTGACTACTATATATCAAGGCAAAAAGTGATAAATCTTGGCTTTTTACGTTAAAGCCAAATACTCATCAAACTGCTATTCACAGTAGTGATCTTTTGCAGAAATTTTACGTCAAGGTCCGAATAACAACTTTACTGCTTGGTCATGCTGGCTGGGCTGACGCCTAGTGACAAGAACCGAGTGTTGGCACAATGCATGGCATGTGCCAATACAACATGGGCGGCCTGCGCTCGCAACTTTAGACCCATAAAGCCAATTTAGACTAAAAAGCACGTCTATGAGATTGAGTCTGACATGAGAAGAGAGGAGAGAGGGTTCTAACGTCTGACCTTTATATACTAAGATTGGGATATCGGATCTGTTGCCCAGCCCTGTCAGCCTGACACCATCACGACCCGCACTTGCAGTTACAGTCTTAGTTGCAGTAGGAAGTGTGACTCGTTTAAAAAAGGTGGGTCAATCAAAAGAGACTCTGGCAAGTGCCGCCTGGCTCAAGACCCAACTTTCGTATCATTTATCTTCATTATGTAGGCATTTATATGTTCGTTTCCTTGGCTGCAAAAATATTGGAACCTGCAGGTGCAGCTGAGCGTAAAGCTTGGGACGAAGCCGCGTGACACTAAAGGATGAAGTCCCACTTCGGACTTCAATATCGTTCAATATCGGTTGTTCTGTAAATTTCGGTTATATTTATTCTTTGTGTGCCTGCATAATTCTTCCAGCTGCGGCAATAAAAAATCAAAGAACCCAACTCGGCAAATCTTTAATTTATCGTCAGGTCCCCATGCCCCCCCCCCCTCTGCTGCTACATATACTCTCTGTCCAGATCATCATGCCTCGTTACCCATTCACCAAGTCTTTGTGTCCTCGGCCGTTTTCGTACTTCCTAGGATTGATATGCTCTCGGCACGCCTTGCAGTTACAGGCAAAACGAAGCTTTCTTTGTGTTTTTGTAGTCCCTCCCGAGAAGATTATATTGCATTACGTCTTCAACAGCCATGATCCTGTCTCTCTCATACATCTCAACTCTATCTTAAGCCAAGTGATGCCATTTACAACTATATTCTTTATTCGCTCGTCTTACTCATGAGACTTCTTGGACATACCGTCACCTGCAACCTCCGGAACAAGGCACTACTTCGCCTACTATACGATAATTGTAGTTCCTTACAAACGCACGCTTGAATATGTTTTGGTACAGTTGTTTTTTTCTTTGTTCACAAGTTTTATAATGGTGCTAACTTTAATCACAACGCACATACACCCCACACACGCTGGTAGTCTAAATCTTGAGAAGTAATCTGCTTATCTTAATATTGAATTTATCTCATACCGGATCATATGCTCTGCTGCTAGCCGTTAGCACCGAATTCGTGATTGTGCTCACTATCATATCTGAGAGTGCTGTGCAAGTCCAAGCTGTCCACAAGTCGCTTGACTTGAGGCCAACGTCTCAGACTTCGCTAAAGGTTGTTGGCCGTTGACTTGGCTGGTCTCGATAAAAATATATATGGCCAATGTTCCTGTCCACTAGGGCCGTTATGTTCTTTCTTCCTCCACTGCCATATCAATATTGCTTTCTTTCTTTCCTCTATACCACATACACATTCTCCCAATATACCCAAACGGCTTGCTCTCATATAGTCAATACTTCGTAATCTCGAGATCTAGTCTTCTGACTCTGCTCTTCTCACCTGAGCTAAACCTGCAAATCCCTTCCCTGTTTCTCGCCAACATACTGATATCACCCTCCATATCAAGAGGTACTGTCACTATTATATCAACCTACAGACCGTCGCATTCACCTACCCTTCTTTTCATTATGTCTAACGTCTCTCAAATTCCAGAAGACAAGGACATGCTGTTCCATTATACTGTTGAGAAAGCGAACGGCGGCCACCAATACGTGCGCCGTCGTCGTCGCCACTCGCGCTGCAAGTCTTCCAAGAACCATCACTATGATACTCCAATCTCGCCCACCACTACTGCTGCCTCTCCATTCCTCGCCTATGTTCCCGGGTCACCCAGCTCTGAGACTGACTCCGATGGCTGGCAGCCACATTATCGCTACCAATACCTGCCAGACTACCAACAACAGTACTATCAGCAGCAACAACAGCAACAAGAGCTATACGCCACGACCGTATACCCAGAGGAATTTTCGGCATCGTCTTCCCGTCAATACAAGAGTGCGCACAAGCAGTATCTAGCTCAGGAAAACGAGAGACTGCGCCAATCTATCAAGCTCTTGAAAGCCGACATCGCCGCGCTCAAAGCCGCTGCTTCTTCGCCAGCCGCCTCTACCGCACGCCGTGAAGACCTCCGCTACTACCGCAAGACGGTGGTCCCACAACTCCAGGAGCAGATTGCCCAGCTGACTGCCACCAACGAAGAGCTGCAACGCGCCGCCTCCAGCTATCGCCATCATCACCATAGCGGCTCGTCATCGCACCGCCGCACACTTGAGCGCCTAGCTGGCAGCCTGGCGAACGCTGAGGCTGACGTTAAGGAGCTCAAGAGTCGACTGCGCCGTGAGCGCGATAAGCGCAAGAAATCGGACGAGGAGGTGGCAAGGCTGCGCGGAGACTTGTATGCATGGGAGGTGCGGTACGATGATCTGGACCGCGTGCGCAAGACGGAGCAGCAGAGATCGCAGAATGATATCAAAGGCCTCCGGGGTGAGATCCAGCACCGTGATGTGCGCATTCAGAGCTACGTCGACCGATTCAATATATACGAGCCACTGTTGCGCCGTGAAGGATATGTCCGGGACTAGCATGGATATGCTCTTTAGCTCTCGTTAGTACTTGTTTTCTCTCTTTTTGTTCTATTTGTTCGTTCTTTCATCGTTGCCTTTCTTCATATTTCCTTTGTTATAACGATTTATCTGACGACTTGTTTTAGCTTTGTTTTGGCCTTTTTATTTTTATTTTTTTTCGCATGTGATCAGGATTTTTCTGTTTTTGTACTATTGTTGTACCCAAGTTTTCTCACTTCATGGTTATTTGTTTATTTTGGTTGCCTAAATTGGAATTCGAATATATGTTTTCTTTTCACACTGTGTCCGATCGATCTTTTCTATGCGTCTTACTAGTTAATTCACACGACCACCCTATTCGTCTGGTTTTTTTCCTACTGTCTTCGGACTGGTTTTTCCCCTGGCGCCTCTTTGTGAGGGCAGACAATACAATACAATACAAGTGAGGGCAGAATTGCGGTGAGGAGTGATAGTGGCCAATGTGTGGCTATAGAGGTGG
Organism: Endoconidiophora laricicola; assembly: GCA_001640655.1. Lineage (NCBI taxonomy): Eukaryota > Fungi > Ascomycota > Sordariomycetes > Microascales > Ceratocystidaceae > Endoconidiophora > Endoconidiophora laricicola. The sequence continues at coordinate 40,656 of LXGT01000083.1, read as the reverse complement.
CTGATTTGGACTTTTGCTGTTGTATCGCGCCCCGTTTTGGTTTTTTTTCTTGCTGGGTTTGTTTTGCTTTTGCGCTAGTCAAGTGGACGAGAATATAACAAGTCTTANTACCAGAAGATTTAGTAGCTGGCTTGCGGGTAGCCATGATATCTGTCCGGTAGCCAATCCGGCATCGTATAATCTCTGTGATTCCAGTAGACGTTAACTATTTGCAATACAATACAATTCTAGTCTTTTGAATGCAAATATTACGCCTTCTTCGTATCGGCCTTCGATGTAGTAACATAAAACCTTTCTATCTTTTATAGAATTTACAATATTGTTGCAATACTATCAGCTGAGCTCTTCAAACCTTATTTGAAATATCTATTTAGGGCTTGGTGGCGGTTTGATTAGATCGAGGCCTAGAAAGTCAGTCACTGTTGTGACTATAATAGCAAATATAACACACACTACAAATATACGGTCAAGTATTAGGCGAGTAGCTGGCTTTAGGCTCTGGCATGGTGAGACTATAGCCGCTTAAAATTGTTTAGCCAGCCTATAGCAATCATTATGACCAATCTCACATGTTGCAAGCTGTTGATTCTCACAAACACTGTAGTCTCCTCCCATTTCTATATGAGGTCAGATAAAGTTTTTCTAGCAGCCTCATCAAAAGGCAAATAGAAAGCTCCTAAATAGTATAATATAAGTTAAGGCTACAAAATTATACAGTCACAGGGTCGACTCCGTGTTATAGTCAATAGAAAAAATACAAGACATCAAAGCACAGTTTAGTCAGTCAAGCTAGAGTGCTATTGAAGCGATTTTCCATCAGCTACCTTTTTATTTTTTCAAGATTTCGTTGCTTAAATATGCGCGATATGACGGCCAATATAGTGTACTGAGTATGTCTCGGTTATGTTGGGGGCTTTTTTATAATGGTTTGCTACGGATAGAGATCGTCCGGAACGATTTCCGTGTACCAGATCATGTAGGCAATATGCACATCGGTTAATTGTCGGCACATACACATCAAATTGAAAGTACTCCATAGACCACAGCAGAGATCTCTGTTATTAATACACGTCATCTTATAACCATTGATCAATAAATAGAGAGACGCAAGGAAGTTCTAGCTTCCATGTGACGGTGTGAGTCATGAATTGTGCCGCACATAATATCATCGTGTAACTGCTCACCTGGAGAGGTATATTGGGGGTACAATATGTTCGTGGTAAGCTAGAAAGGGTGCGCATCGCTTGAAGGATATCCAATGAGGTGTCCGAATATGCAATCAGATAGTCAGAGAGACCGACCTGTCGTTCTGTCGTGAGACGCCCTGGTGTGTATTCTTAACACTTCCTGCGCATAGCCTCCTCCCTCCATTGGTTGCTGATATCGAAACTGATAGATTGTTCTACATTCGGATAAATTACTATCAATTAAGATATAGAATATTTGTAGTTCTCATACTTCAAATTGTTGGCTCGTTCTGCTTCTCATTCTTATTTTCCTCTAAGTCGGTTTACTTGTGCCATCCGCAAGGCTTACACTTCTCCAGCGTATCCCGCTCTGTAACCCTCGCCTCATCCACAACACGTTAAAGTGTTTTACGAATAGGTACCCGATAGTTCATGGCTAAAGAGAAAGAGAACTAGACTGTCTGGCTCTGCATGCACTCTATGTCGGTACAACACAACAAGAACTAGCAGGGCATATCATCCCACTGCTGTGCGATGATAGGGCATCTGAGAACTTGTACCCCCCCCCCCCCCCCCNNAGCAGAGCCTTAGGTAGTACTATATCTGCAGGGAGATTCAGACATTGTCATACCATATAAATGCTGCGCCAGCAAATAATGTATAAAGTATGCATCAGCATATGTTATGTTCTATCATACAGTGTTCACAATGCAATAGGCATTCATATATTAAAGGCTTTATATACTTCCTCACAATTGTCGACCACCATTCATGATCCTGCTTGTAGGCATAGAACGAAAACTGATAACCTGCATCGCATCATACTCTAACTAGGGCAGGATTGGCTGGCCTGTTTGTTACAGTAGTGATCAAACATGTTATTGCCTTTTCAGTAAACGGTACCACAGAAAAAACCCTTATAGTGATGCTTATCATCTCAGGCGTTCCCTCATGATACTAAAGTAATTTATGGTTTTAGCGACTAGTTATAGTTAAGATATTCCCTGATTGGCCCTGCACAAACAGTTGGGAGTATTCTGACCTTGTTAAGAATACCTAAAACAGGCGGCCTCTCGTGGAGCTTAGAAACCCCAGAATAATAATTCTTTCGTACCTCTTGGGAACATTCTCCCATATACAGAGCTCAGTGTAGTGTAAATTGTAATTGAAACAGTAGTCTTGGAGCCTGGTACAGTGGCATGTTCCCTATACATGTATATAGTCTGACTTAGTCTTTCTGTTGAATAAATATTCTGACTACTCAAGTAGTCCTCTAGGCAACAGTATGTACTTGATCTATTCTCATTGGATGTCACAATAGATACATAGCCCAATCCTTTGATATTCTACTGATTTTAGGGTATATAAATCCAAAGCGCCTCTTTATTATTTCGCTTTCCACCTTGTCCATTATCACTCACTCTCTCTCTCTCTAACATTTGATTCTTTGATAGCTTAAGCCTCTATATTTTCATTTTCCCATCAGCCATCTTCTAACATTCATAGTCTGCCTTCTACGCAGCTATCATCTATGTTCTTCCTGTCAGTTCTTGACAAACCAACCTCTATCCTCGACCTACTATTCTCTTTGTGGTCTATATTTCTTTTCATTTACATTCTGCCTTCTACTTAGCATCTTGCTTTCAGATTAAGTAGATTATCATGGCTTCTAACGATACCGGCAATAAACTCAACTACTACACTTGCAACGACTATGAAAGCCTGCAGCAAGCCCTCGACCAGCTGAGTCGCGACTGTGCCATGAAAGACTTAACTATTGAAAAGCTTCGTCTCAAGAAAGATGAATATCACGAAGATGCCAAGTTCTACCGCAAGAACCTCCATTATCTAGAGGAACATAACCGTAAAATGGGTTACACGTTCCCTGACGAAATTACACCTCCTTCCTCGAACGTATCTTCTAGCGATGATAAGAAAAGCTCAAAATACCGTGATCTGTCGACCTCCGCGGGTAGTTCTAGCAATCGTCATGTGCGCTTCAAGGCGCATTCAGACTCCTCAAATATGTCCAAGCAGCCCTACAAAGAGGGCTGGGGACACGGTCCGCGACAGTGATATAGCCGAAAGGCTATCACCCAATCCTCGCTTCTGTTCGACCTTGAATGCCACGATATTCAATATTTTTGTTCTGTACGACCGATCGCTTCTAGCGATCTATGATATTACCCCACCTCTTATTGTATCATGCTATTGTTACTTAGTCCCCTTCGCGTCTTTTTATCTTCGTTCTCTTTACTGTTTTTGTTACTTTTGCTTTGCCACTCCACAGTATGGACTTGACCTATTGTCATTTAAGATTGTTGGACGCTTAACCCTAATTGGCTTTCATTACTAGCGCGTCTTTCCGCGTCTAGTACTTCAGCTGGATTGGATGCTATACGATGTTGTATGTAACAATTTGATTTAATACAAAAAAATGTATAATACTGCATTTAATGCTGTCGTTTTTCATTCCATCATCCTCTTCACCGATCACCGTTAAATTATACGTATTGTGTTTATTCAACAGTGTCACATTTAGCCTGTCATGCCCAAGTTCTTTGACCATATCCCTGAAGACCTTGGCCTTTGGGCACAGAAGCAGCCGCTCTTTCTTACGGCTTCGGCACCCCTCCATGGCACACACATCAACGTATCGCCAAAAGGCCTAGAGGCTCACTTCCGCGTGCTCTCGCCGACGCGCGTCGCCTACGTCGACCGTACAGGATCTGGCTGCGAGACCATTGCCCACGCCTACGAGCCCGGCAACGCCCGGCTAACCCTTCTTTTCGTCTCATTCGGCCGCGCCCCACGCATCCTCCGCCTCTTCTGCCGCTCCCACGTCGTGGAATGGGATCAGCCGCCCTTCGATGCCCTAGTGCGTGAGGTGGCCCACGGAAAGCGCAGCGTCTTTGATGGCGCCCGCGCCGTTATCGTCTGCAACGTTTATAAAGTCCAGACAAGCTGCGGCTACGGTGTGCCCATGGTTCGCCCTGAGTTGTACCAGAACAGCAGCAACATCACTAGCAACAACGGTGGCGATGGCAACTTGGAGCTTCCCTTGCAGTCACGAGATAGTCCACGGGTCACAGATGTGCTCGATGAAACAGCAATCTTCGTTGATCGACCAACTCTGGATAACTGGATAGCCAAAAAGGTAGCGTCGAATCAGGCGCTCCAGTACCAGGCAGATAACAATGTCCGCAGTCTCGACGGGCTACCAGGCCTACGCACGGCGCGGCAGGCAATTGGCCAGAATCTGGCCTTAGTCGATCTACAGGTCCAGTTCAAGGGTGCCTTGGCAGAAACTCGTGGTTTCTTGCTAGGCCTAGCAGTTGGGCTATCTTTGTCCCTCCTCTTCCTTGCAATGGCCGGGGTCATTTTTCCAACAAGTACAAAGTGATGGTGGTCAAGTTCTCACTATCAGAGGGCGAGGCTAGGCTTAACTATGCCTATGGGTAAGCGTAGTGTCGTTTAAGTCTTTTGATAATTTATAGGCAAGGGTCTGGGCAACTTTTATTTTATTTCTATATATAATCATTTATTATATTCAGTTTTCAAATATGGTTAGGCGAGTCCTAGCTCACTATAAGCACAAAGCAAACAGAGACCAGCACCGATACGAGGTGGAATGCCATAGTTATCCTACAGAAGTAGAATACCTAAGTTGGATTAATATAATACAATCTAATTTATGATTTTCTTCCATCTTTGTGGTCTGTGCATTTTGTTTCAACGCCGGGTGTCATATGCCACCAACGACATGTCAAGTGACACTTCACTTGTACATCATTGATTAACGTTTGAAAAACGCTATGATACCCATTTTGACCAGCGATCCGCTTCTCTGTTAAGCGCGGTTTTATATCTAACGAGTATTTTTGTTCATAGAAAAAAAACATGTATGCAGTAGTCTCCCTATTCCATCTCATAGCAATGACTAGGACTGAAGTATAAGTAAAAATATGTTTAACTTTCTGAGGCTTACAACTCAACATAAATCTAACACACACAAGCATTGGCCATATATGCACATCTATGAGTGTGCAGATACATGTTTCAACTCACTGAAACAAGCAATTTATCCCATGAAGCCTGTGTGGAACATGCACTGCCGGTCCTTTTTAAACTTTGGTCATCCCTTGCTAGTTCTCTTGAAGCGCTTCTAGACCTTCCTAGAAAGCATGGGTCTTTCGTGACTCAGCAGTTTTCACCTCTTTGTACTGCTTTCGCAAATCTTGACACTCGAGCTTGCTCCGTGCTTAGTGTAGCGGTTTGTCCATAGCTCTCCTACCTCTTCAGCCTAAAGCAGCCATTGGAGCAGCCGCAGAATTGGCACTTGAACCGCCATTATTACTTCTTGAGACCTTGTCTTTGTCGCCGCTATTGTCTTTGTCATCCTTCGCCTTTCCACCGCCTCCGCCTCTGCGACCACGACTCCGGCGGCTACTAGATTTCTCTGCTTTCTCGCCTTCTTTAGGAACTCCAGCAACTCCAGCCTTAACATTTTCGGCAGTTTGAGTGCTACTAGGCGTATCGGCATTGTTTGTTCCTGGACCATTGGTGGCTCCCTGAGCGCCGGGCTTCTTATCCTTACGCTCAACAACTTGGATATGACCCTGTCCAATTGATATTTGGCCTACGCGAGCAGCCGCAACGAGAGATTCTGGTTGAGAAAACTCAACATATGCAAAGCCCTTTCGGCGGTCTATTTCTATTGAGTTTATAGTCCCGAAGGAACTCAAGGCAGTCCGTAGTGAGGATTCGTTGATACCTTGAGAAGCATTAACGTGCTTCACAAAAGCATGGGTGGCACCTTGTGTTATAGCGCCAGCAGGTGGGCCACTAGAGGTCTTCGTAACTGACTTTTCAGGCTTTCTGTCTTTACCCTTTCTCTCGCTAGCTTTACTTCTAGCTAGACCATTTCCGTTGGCCATAGCAAGCGTAGACAGTACAGTCGTAGAAGGTGCAGGCGTATTTTTGTCGGTTGCGGTCTTACTGCTGATGTTCTGGGGATAATCGCCATTAGATAATGGACTAGGTATTGCTGGTGCTGTGTCGACCTTCTTTTTCAAAAGAACAATAGGCTTAGATGGTGTCTGCTGTGATTTGGATGCTTCTGATTCGCCACTTTTGCCTTTTCCGCGGCCTCTTGATCGTCCATTCTCACGCCTATTGCTAGCTATAGCTTGATCGGCGGCTTTTACTGGGTCTGTAGATCCAGTAGCGGTCTTTAAAGTCTCTTTACGACCCAGCGCAGGACTATTCGAGTGAACTGTTGATGGAGCAGCAGCCGCTACCATTGCTGCAGCTTTAGCTTTGCTCTCCACCTCAGCCTTCGCGGAGACTTCAGCACGTGCTCGTCTATGAGCTGCACCAGGACTCATTCCAAATTCACGCTGTAGAATGCGAGCCGCAGCAGCAATTTCAGTGCGTTTGGACTTAGTTCCCGTGGTCTCGATTGGTGCACTACCATTTGCACTCTTCCTGGAAGACGCATCTGCAGAAGCATCTGTAGTAGAAGTAGACTTCTTTTGAATCTTGATTTTTTCAGATGTCTTTTCCGCCTTTTCTCTATCTCTTGTCGATTCGCGGTCCTTATCGCGTGATCGTTTCTTATCGTCAGACTTCGATTTAGATGACTTGCTATCGGTCTTAGAATGGCGGCCATTTCTACCAGTGGTAACAGTGTCTCTATCCTTGTCACGCTTCTCACGCATAAATTCAACTAAAGGCGTGACAAGCTTTGCCTTTTCTGTTGTCTTTTCGCTCTCAGCTACGAGGCTTGCAGATTTATCTTCTTCCTTTTCTTTCAAAGAAATTTGTGTGAGACTTTCTAGGAAGGCAATAAACTCTGGATCTTGATCAATAGTTCCCTGAAGCGAATCAGTCGATTCCTTGTCGGAGGGGTTCTTGCGATATGCCGACTTTTCGAGGTAAGGCTTTGCCCGGAGACAGGGGTCTCCAAAGGAGTCAGCAGCGTCTTCCCAGGTTAGATGCTTTAGGCATTCATTCAGAACAGCCATATCATCTTCTTTGATGAGATGTAGGTACGCGGTAGAGCTCTGCGATGGCTTTCCTGGTCTACAGCGTCATTAGTCTTCGTAACTTTATTGTAAACATTATAGTAAACAAGTATACCTATTTGAGACCTTGCCCGGGTTGTATCTAAAGTGATCGACCTTTCCTTCGCCAACATGCCACTCTAAAGGGAGGATTCCGATGGCTTCCTCGGCAGTCATGCCTGGTGGAAGAAGACGGATCTTCATCATGACGCCAGACTGTTGATTCCGGGAACGACCGCTTCGGCCAAAGCTTTTAGATGGGGTGTGGTTGGGCTGCGCAGACCCATCAGCGGCTGTAGATGCCATAATTGAGGACGCCGGGCGGGACGTCTTGGTCGATGACGATGTTGTCATGATGGGCAGGCGCCTCAGCAACTTGCAGAAGATTGAAATTCAAGGCGATGGCAGATTGGTCAAGGAAAGATAGAGGCAATTAGCGATGCAGATGATAAAGGTAAATGGAAAGGATGATGGCTCAAACAATAGCCGACTTGGTATAAGATGGTTCGGTGTGCAAACTAGGTTACAAATCATCAATCATACATTTGTAGCTTTTTGTCATGATAATTACGTACCGGAGTAACAACAAACATGACGAAATCTAATTTCTAGCGTGACAGTAGCTTTTGAGCTTGCCCCACAACGTATTCCGTGGTTGTTGATTGGCGATGAACCCTACCACTAGGGTTAAGCAGTTGACATATGTGCAAAGGGATTAGGGTCATGATACACACTATAAACTTTGCAGGGTTGGTGAGAAAAGTCCCTCGAAGTAAACACAAATCGAATTGTTTACCGCCATGTAAATAAATAATAGAACACGGTGATACAGCTAGCAGACTCTTCTGAAGTTAAGTGATAGGCTCCCACTACCAACGATAGAAACGTCGTTTTATTGCGTAGCAATGTAGGTAGACGTTAACTACACACACAGTGATGACTTTAAAGACTCCCTCTAGGCACTAAAAAAACAAAACTTGAAATGAATGTGTACCCCCCCGTTCCCAAATGATAAACCAAGATTTGACATACAACTTATTGCAGCAGTAACTACGCCAAGCTTGATTTAACAATTGCTGTAGAGCCCATGGGCATATAGGTAGGTATATTGACATTTCTTTACCAACAAATAGAAGATGAAATATGCACTTTGTAACTAAGCTAGATGTCATTAGTACTACTAAACTCTTTCTCCCAAGATACAAAAGAGTACAATATAACACAATCAACAACACTACATGTTAGGGCTGATAATTGGCCAGGATACCTCATCTGCATCCTTTAGAAAACAAACTTGGACGAAGGCTTTTGAGTTCTGTTTAGTAACTAACCTGGCGTCATATGATTGCATAGACGTTAAATGTACACACACACACACACAGTCTCGGACTGCGACACCGTTTATACCTAGGGATCGTCTCCCAAACTACGACATGCGGCCAATACAAAGAGTATGATTGCAGTGCTCCACTCCGCTGGCTGTGCAGAGGACGCAGGAGTAACAACCCATATCCACAAGTGACACAGCATGTTGCAGTAGTGGCAATAGATAATAGTGCTTCTTCGGCGCGCAACATCGACTCGGCGTGATGCCTTTTGCATATTATGTTAGGCTGGGCTGAGGGGTGTGCATCTTGACATCAGGGGCATATCTGCTGTAGACCAGTCGATGGCTGGCCAGCCGTTGCTGACAATGTTGGGTCATGGTGTGTTGGCGGACGAGCTGCCTAGGTATAACTATAGAACAAGCTGATGTTGAAGGGTATCTTGCTTTTAGTTTAATGGTTCCCACACCTACTTGGTCTTAGGCCCCCAATGGGCTGCGTTGTGTGAGTGTGTGAAGAAACACAAAGGTACTACTGCTATAAACAAGTCACTAAGGAGGGCGTTTCTCAGCAGTACAAAAGTCTATGCTAAGCAAGGTACCTACCTGGCTGGCAGCTTTTCCAGTTGGGTTGTGGGGCATGCTGTTTCTGGAGTAGCCTAAGTCAAGTTACCTGCTTCTTCTGGCGTGCTTCCTCTTTCCGTGGCATCTCATGCTAACCGACTGTGGGCGCTGGGCTAGCTGGCATTATCAAGTTTATATACATGTATAGCTAACCTATCTTGGCTAGTATAGATGTTATGGCTGAATGGTGGCGTGTTGTTATCTATAGAGAGTTGAAAACATACAGTGGGTCTCGGATGGAAGATGGAAGGCAAGCTCCTGGCTCCTTGCAGCTAGTAGCCAGATACTGGTACAATTGAAGAAAGAGCCGCCGTTGAGGGAATGATTGATAGCAACGCATGTAAATAAGAAGCACTACCAGCTGGCAAGAAAGGCTGTGATTAGCTAGAGGCGGACCTGCTTTGTTTTGCTTTGTCTGTTCGTGCTTATATTGGTGTCCATAGTAGCAACTCCAGGTCTTGTATGCATTTTGGCAAGCCTGCAAACAAGCCGAGCTCTTCCAGCTTGTTGGTGATTTTTCGTTTACTTGAAGCTCTCCCGAGAACGCCCTTTGCCTTGACCACTGCTTTTACGGAGACTCTCTTTCATGTTCTTCTTCTTGTAATCTTTTTCTTTTTCGTCTTGCATCTTCTTTCTTTCGGCGCCTAGATAGTGTGCCAGTCTACGGTTACTCAGCTGAACCTTTGCTACTTAGACTGTGATCTTCTGCTGGCAATACTTAGCTCTGTCACTTTCTTGAACTAGCTTGTGCAGCCTGCTAACCCCCTTTTTTGTTCAACTTGCCAGAATATTGTATTGCAACTTACTTGTGCCTGTTGGCGCTGCCGCCATTACTCTTTACAAAGTGTGCTACAGCTGCCGTCTGGCTCAAAGGATTCTTTTCTTCTATTATTCTGACCGTTACGGCTGTTTCTACTAATAGCTGGCCTGGGTGCTTTTCTCTTTTTTTTTCTTTTTTTATTACTTCTCTATTTTTCCCCCCTTTGGAATTTGCACTGGCTGGCGTTGGGATTTCAGCAACGCTTGCCAGCCTGGCCGGAGCTAAAACCTAACATAGCCCAATTTCTCTCGTTCCTGTACTGGATTACTGCCACCATAAGCAGTCCATACGCAACGCTCTTTGCATGCTTCTCTATTGCTCTGAGCCAGCTCTCGTCATACATATAGCCTATATTTGATGCCGGCCCAGCATCAGCCTTGGACAATTCGCAGCCACCATCTGTTTTCTTGTCGCATCAAGGCCTTTTTTCCGATCATTGCGCTACACTGCACACACCACCTGCACCTGTCTCTGAGCTTGGTTAAAAAAAAAAAAATTTGACCAGACCCTTTCTGGCGCCAACTTGCCCTGCCTGGCTACCCTGCCTGGCTGCCCTGGTCAATCGTGTTACGATAGCTAGCCACTTCACGCTGCGTCCCGCCATTGCCTACAGCTGGCAGGACCTGGCACTTCCCGTCCGCACGTGACTGAATACTCGGCTAATCTCAGGCTGGAGCTCCGGCAGAGCCTTGGGAGAATTGGCCTCCCCATAGCCCGCTGCAGAAAAATAATGGAGGATAGGCACTGCCCAGGCGAGGGTTTCAAGGCGTCAATGTCGACCTCGCAGTCAGAACCATCTTTAGCAGCCGGTGTAGGACAGTCTGTTCAAGCTTGCAGAACTTACAGAAACAACAACAGTCTTAGTCCCGGCCTCTACACCAGCAACAGCGCCATTCGACATATCAGTCCTTCTCGCCGTGGCCCATCATCGAGGAGCCGATCGCCTAGTTTTGTCCGCATTGGTCGTCCCCCCAGTATTACTACCACTACCATTGCTGGCTACAGCGATAATAGCAATAGCACCACTGTCCAGGATCCGAACAGCACTACTTCCGCTTCCGTTCCCATCACTCCGACTTCTAGTCGTCGTCGGCGCAACGCTATTGACTCGACCAATCCGCGAGTCAACCCCTTCTTCGACCCTCGTAATCTCCCCGCCGTGCAGCCCGCAACACCCGATCTGCCTCGTTCTGCCATCATCGCCGCACAGACTGGCCCTGCCCGCTTCCGTGCTGATCCCCGCCGTTTAGAAAAGCCGCCATTTCAGCAACAGCCTTTCACTAGTCAAAACCCATCCAAAATACGACCCAGTCACGAGTCTGTTCATCTCCAGCTGCCTTACGGTGCAGACTTTTCTGTTTCTTTAAAGCTTTCTGACCAAGACGAAGACGACGAAGACGACGTCGTGCCTTTCCCCGATTACGACGACGCCGCAGCCTCTGCTGCCCTTTCTTTTTCTACCTCATCGTCATCTGTCTCGTCTGCCGCTGCAGACCCCCGCTCGCTACCTGCCATATCTCGAGATACCCTGTCTGCGCTTCCCCAGACCTCTTCACGCTCCCGGCATACCTCTCCAGCTCCCTCATCCACACCACCCCGACGAGCCCGAGCCGGAACCCGTGACGCAGGCTCGCCTTTTCGCGCCGTTTCATTAGAACGACCCCGCTTTGGCTGATTATTTTCTTTGTTTTGATACACCTCCCGTCCCTGCAACGTAGCACCGACGATCACCGACGATATTTCTATCACCCTTATCATCTAATAACCTTGCAATTTCATATACATAACATGGCTAGCATCGATGCTAATGTCCCTAAGCCAGGCCCGGCAGTTTTGTCTGCCAACTCTGGTCTGGATGAGTGGCTTGAGGAGGCTAAAAAATGTCACTACCTACCTGAACGCATCATGAAGGAGTTATGTGAAATGGTCAAGGAGGTACTCATGGAGGGTATGTGATCCGGCTTTTCTTGAGAGAACTGCTGCTAAAGCACCCACTAACTTACTCTTAGAATCTAACATCCAGCCAGTTTGCACTCCTGTTACAATATGCGGCGACATTCATGGTCAGTTCTATGACCTTCTTGAGCTCTTCCGTGTTGCTGGCGGCATGCCCGGAGAGAAAGCACCACAGGCCCCAATTACCCTCATCAGGCATGATGACCTGCAGCCCCCAGCTGAAATCACGGACCTAAAGTTGAAGAAGATTCGCAATGGAATTTCTGACCTAGATGTTGCCGATGCACAAGACGACTCTAGTGGCGTGACTTTTGCTACTACTGAGACATCCGCTGAAACTACTACTGGCGCCCAATCCGTTAACAACAGATTTATCTTCCTTGGCGATTTCGTCGACAGAGGTTACTTCAGTCTAGAAACATTTACGTTGCTTATGTGTCTCAAGGCCAAGTAAGTACAAACTACATAACAAACATGTATTGGCTTACCATTGTCCAGCACTAACGTCACTCAACAGATTCCCCGATCAGATTATACTTGTCAGAGGTAATCATGAGTCTCGTCAAATTACACAAGTATATGGTTTCTACGAGGAATGCCAACAAAAATACGGCAACGCTTCTGTTTGGAAAGCTTGCTGCCATGTCTTCGACTTCTTAGTTCTTGCTGCCATCGTAGACGGCGATATCCTCTGTGTTCACGGCGGTTTGAGTCCTGAAATTCGTACTATCGACCAGATCCGTGTTGTTGCTCGTGCACAAGAAATTCCCCACGAGGGAGCTTTCTGTGACTTGGTATGGTCGGACCCCGATGATGTCGAAACTTGGGCAGTAAGTCCAAGAGGTGCTGGCTGGCTATTCGGTGACCGCGTTGCAACTGAGTTCAACCACGTGAATGGACTCAGAACAATCGCGCGTGCCCATCAACTAGTCAATGAAGGTTACAAGGTTAGTCAAAAAGCATAAAACTACCTATAGGTTGATTACTCGTTTCCTAACTTCGCTATAGTATCATTTTGATGAGAAGTCAGTTGTTACTGTTTGGTCTGCACCCAACTACTGCTACCGTTGCGGTAATGTTGCCTCCATCATGACAGTCGGCAGCGATCTGAATCCGAACTTCGATATCTTCATGGCCGTCCCCGATAATCAACGGTACGTGCCATCAAACAGAAAAGGCCCAAGTGATTATTTCCTGTGAACAACAGCTTTCTGTCATGGTTTGTTCTGTTATCTTTCCATCTTGGCTGTGAAGTTATGACTTTCAGGCGAACTCGGCGGCATTTGCTTCTAATGGCTTATACACTTTCATCCGCATTACCAAGGCTACATACAGTCTTGTGTTCATGTTCAGTATTCACTATCTCTTTTTATATCTTATATTTTTTTACTTCGAGACCTTATCGCTGCCCTTTCCATTCTATTTTAATCACCCACATCTCCGCCCACGTAATCGGTACGTTGGTAGATCACACCCAATCACGTCTCTCTCTTTTTCTATTTCTTTCTTATTTCCTTTGTCTCGCTTCTTTAACTATGGTAGATATGGGCGGCATGGATGGAAGTTATCTATCTGTCTAGAAAGGTCTCGTGAGGCCACTTCGGTTTCCACACATTGGACATGTATAACGTTATGAATGACGAGTGATAATCACGCTAATGGCACGATATACTACGATCTGTAATGTAACAATGAGGGAAATACGGTTCAATTTTATAGACTATCCTTTAACAAATCTTGATTTTTCTTTCATCTCAAATTGTTTAATTATGCTCTGAGCCAGATGAAGCAGCACGTCATTGGTTTGAAAGCTGAGTAATCAACCCTAATGCTTAACCCGTAAAATTTTTAGCAGTCGATGTTCTCAAACCAGACACCAAGAAATCAAATCAGCTATAGTCTTTGACATTCAAGCTTTGATCTACCTCATTCCCATGTTCGGCATGTCACATCTATCAGGCACATCTGCCCCTTACATTGTTCCTGGGCTACAGGAGCGCCTCAACTTTCTTACAGATGCTGGCTATCTTATGGCCAAATCCTCGCCTGAAATATCAGCAGTTGCTATGCGACGCCGCAGTCAAGTCCTTGACCAGTATAGCATACCAGTGACTGAAATCGACGAACAGCGTGTCTGCACAGGCTGTGGGCATTTACTCATACCTGGGATTGGAAGCAGCCTTAATATCGAATCCGGCATTACGCATCTCACAGTCAAGAAGAGATCAAAACTACGGAAAGCAGCGCTGAGGTCGAAACAACAGAAACCCAGCAAGCAGTCAGCTCAACTTTGGAATGTACCCAAAGGGAGAGAGGGGGTCAAGAAAATCTCCAAGTGTCGGCGTTGCTTTTCGTTTACTAAAGCCCAGCTTTCTCTGCCACCAGCCACACTTCGCTTCAAACCACTAAGAAGGGCAACTAAAAAGACAAACTTAAAGGAGGAGCTTGATGGCAGCAATAGCACGGCTTCTGGGGCTAGAAAGCATGATGTTGCGTTTAAAATGCAGCCGTCTGCATCTTTAGCCTTGGCCAACAACAGCAATAATAAAACATCGGCGCCAACTGCGATTTCAGCTACGAACAGGAAGCGCAAGAAGGGCAAGAATGGTGGTCTACAAGAACTTCTGGCCAGCAGCCAGAAGAAGCCATCTAGTAGTCTGAGCCTTGCAGATTTCATAATGAAGAAATAAATCTTCTAGTGGCCGGAATGATCTGCCTTTTGCGCGGCGGCGGGAAGAAAGTGATTATGTAGTAAAATTGCACGCTCATTCTATTATTTACAGATATTCTCAGCTTTTCTGTCAGCTTCTAGGTGCAAATTGCTATAGAAGGGTCTCTGTGTTGCGTTATATGCTACGTGCGAGCATTCAATCGCCACCTCCTTCTATAAGAGCGGGCTTAAATAAATTTCTTAGTGTAAATGTCGCATAGTAGAAAGTACGCCCCGCGTTTTCCTAATACGGTACTAAAAACACCCCGCCACTATCTTCATTACAATTTTTTCGGAATTCTCTGATGCCACTTCAGGTGTTTTTTGCGAACTATCTCTTCATTCAATTTCCAGTTTCTTTTCTTCTTCCTCTCCAGAACGGAAATTCACAATGACCACCCCCGATAACAGACCGACAAACGAATTTGAGTCCATCGGCACTAAGGCTGAGCAGGCAACGGACAATGCCGCTGATGTCCAGGCTGTCGAGCAGATCGAGTCATTGTGCATGAACTGCCACGAGAATGTAAGTCCGGCCTGAGTATAGCTTTAGCATTGACGTCAAGCTAACATGGAGCGCATTGATAGGGCATGACTCGTCTTATGCTCACTTCAATTCCCTATTTTCGCGAAGTCGTCATCATGTCCTTTAGCTGTAACCACTGCGGCTTTCACAACAACGAGGTCCAGCCTGCCGGCAGCATCCAGCCCAAGGGCTCCCACTACGAGCTTCGCCTGACCACGCCTGCCGACTTCGAGCGCCAGGTCGTCAAGGCCGACACTGCCACCGTCAAATTTATTGAGTTGGATCTCGAGATCCCCGCCGGCCGTGGCCAGCTGACCAACGTCGAAGGTTTACTACGCGGAGTTATCGATGATCTGACCATGGGCCAAGAGAACCGCAAAGCCGAGCAGCCCGAGATATTCGCCAAGATCGAGGACATCATCGCCACCAGCAACAAAATGCTCGCCGGAAATGCCTTCCCTTTTCGCATGTATGTCGACGATCCGGCAGGCAATTCCTTCATCTCGCCCGACTTGAAAGACGGTGTTGGCAAGTTGGAGAAGCATGAATTCCTGCGTACCCGCGAGCAGAACGAGTTCCTTGGTCTGACGGGAACCGGCGAACAGCCTGATGGTACCCTGATCGGTGATACGCGCCAACAGCCCGGCCTCGACGAGGAGGGCGAGATCATCCCTAACGAGGTGTACTCGTTCCCCGCCACGTGCCCTGGTTGCTCACAGCCTTGCGCAACCCACATGAAAATGGTCGACATCCCGCACTTCAAGCAAGTCATCCTAATGAGCACCGTCTGCGACTCCTGCGGCTACCGCAGCAACGACGTTAAGACCGGCGGCGAAGTTCCCGAGCTAGGCGAGCGCATCAGTATCAAGATCGAGGACCAGATTGACCTAGCTCGCGACATTCTCAAGAGCGAGTCGTGTGCGCTCGAGTGCCCCGAGTTGAGCCTCATGGTCAACGCTGGCACGCTCGGCGGCCGCTTCACCACTGTCGAGGGCTTATTGACACAGGTCCGCAACGATCTGCACAACCAGATATTTGAGGTGCAAGGCGATAGGCCTACGTTACTTTCCAGCGTAACTGCCCCCATTGATGGCCTAACGAAGGCTGATACGGGAATCAAGGTTGAGCAGATGCGCGAAGCTGGTGACTCTATGGAATCTGACCAGAAGCAAACCTGGATCAAGTTCTTCGATGGTCTGGATGCTGCTATCCGTGGTGAGAAGTCCTTCACTGTGATTTTGTCAGATCCTCTTGCGGCAAGCTACGTTCAGCCTCTGACGGACGATCCCAAGGAAGATCCCAAGATCACCCGTGAAAACTACACGCGTACAGACGAGGAAGAGGAGGATCTTGGCTTGAGGGATATCAAAGTTGAGGGCTACGAACAAGATGTCGCCAAGGAGGCTGCTGATGCTGCTGCTAGCAATGCTATGGATGAGTCTGCCTAAACTGCAACCCACCGATAAACAAAAGATAATAGATGAGGATTTACGACAAAAATGGGGATTTGGCTTTTAAGGTGGACAACCGTCTTGGAGTATCGCAAAGGCGTATTTGAGAATTGTTTCTTATGATTTGTTAGATCAAAGCGAACTGGAGTTCACGGCAAATTAGGGTGCGTGAACAGAATTTACTTTACATGATAATCTGATTCGATTTCTAGAAGTATGAAAACGTGAACAGAATATTGTATTAACTCCGTCTCGCTTTATTTCAGCAAGTTTGTTGAATTTTCTATGTAGAGCCACCACGCCAACCCTCCTAGTCTTGAGGGACGCTGTCATAGTTACTTTATTGACATCGTTTAGTGCTTAGAAGTGAGTGCAGCAGGACTGAGACATGCCATGACTCCGCCCAACACCAACTCGTCCCAGAGTAGTGATCAGCGGTTCAATCGCAATCGCAGAAAGCGGCAAGAACCGATCGAGTCTGCGCTGCTCTTACTATACCAAATTCTAAGCACTAATCGTTGTTAACAGTGTGACCACGACAGCGTCCCTCTAGATTAAAAGGGTTGGCGTAGCGGTTTTACGTAGCAAAGTTAACATAATCTAACTTTTGTCTATCTCTAATAGCATGCAACGTATAACAAAACCTATATACAACTACATGAAGCAATTTGTGATCATATGAGTCATGCATGCATGCAAATCAGCATTGAATTGATATCGGGTAAATTGCGAGTTGATAGGATATCATTGTTATTGCTGAAGGCTCGTTATAGTATAAACTGTTTTTATTTCTTGGTTACAAGAGGGTATATAGATACAGAAGCCATTCTCGCAAGATATGACTTGGGACTAAGCGGCAGGTGCTGGAGGAACACGAGGGCCAGGGGTCTTAACTGAACCAGAATCCTCGCTAGGGAAGGCTTCACCAGATCCGGGCAGGCTACCTTCTATACCATCAGGGGGCATGGGGACAGCCATCGGGCCGGGGGGAAGAGGTTGACGGCCAGGAATTGACTGACCACGGATCACCATTTCAACCTCCTTGCGGTCAAGAGTTTCGTACTCAACAAGAGCCTTGGCCAATAGGTCAAGCTCCTTCCGACGAGTGGTCAAAAGTTTGCGGACATTCTCGTACGACTCGTTGAGCATACGTTGGACTTCACCTTCCACCACAGACTTGGTTTCTGACGATAGATTCTGGTAGTTTTCGGCATAATCCATATTGCCAAGTTTCTGGGACATGCCGAACTGGGCAACCAACGAGAAAGCAATCTTGGTTGCCTTTTCCAGATCCTGTCGTATAGTTAGCATCGTGATACCGTCGCTGTTGTTTAAATAATGTTAACTTACACTAGAAACGCCAGAAGTCACATGATCGACACCATAACGAAGCTCTTCGGCCATCTTTCCACCAAGAGAAACGCGGATCATGCTCAGGTAATCAGACAGGGTGTACGAATGCTTATCCATCTCGGGGAGGAAAGCAGTGTGACCTAGAGTAGGTCCACGTGGAAGAATCGTAACCTTGTACAGCTCATTGGGTGGGTTTTGGGCAAAAAGCATAACGAGAGCATGGCCAGCTTCGTGGTAGGCAGTCATTTCCTTCTCCTTCGCACTGATAACCATGCTGCGGCGCTCGGAACCCATGATAACACGGTCCTTAGCCCACTCAAAATCTCCCATGTTGACATCCTTGGACTTCGCACGGCTAGCGTGGATGGCGGCTTGGTTGACAATGTTTTCAAGTTCAGCGCCAGAGAGACCAGATGTGCTGGAGGCCAAAGCCTGGAGGTTAACATCAGCGGCAGCCTTGATCTTGGTCGAATGGTGCTTCAAGATAGCAAGCCGCCCACGAACGTCAGGAAGAGGAACAGTAACATGGCGGTCAAAACGTCCAGGACGAGTAAGGGCCTTGTCTAGAAGCTCGGGGAAATTAGTGGCAGCAAGAATGATGACGCCACTGTTTTGCTCAAAGCCGTCAAGTTCAGTCAAAAGTTGGTTCAATGTTTGCTTGACATAGGCAGCATCGCGGGCGTTACGACGGCCACCTATGGCATCCAGTTCATCAATGAAAACAATGGCAGGCGACTTGGACTTGGCAGCAGCGAAAAGTTCACGAACACGTTTGGCGCCAACGCCAACATATATCTCATCAAACTCAGAGCCAGACATGTAGAAAAATGGAACGCCGGCCTCTCCAGCAACAGCACGGGCCAGTAGAGTCTTTCCAGTACCGGGAGGGCCAACAAGCAGAACACCCTTGGGGAGCTTGCCGCCGAGGGTTGAGAACTTGTCTGGGTTCTTTAGGAAATCAACTAGCTCTTGCAGTTCATCCTTAGCTTCCTCACAGCCATGAACATCATTGAATCTAGTAGTTTGGCTTTTAGGCTTGACTTCACTTTCAGTTTTGTTGCCAGGTCTGCGTTTGTTCATATCATCAAAGAGGGATACTGCAAGACTGATCATGACAAGACCGAGGTATGTACTTAAGCCAAATGTGAGGAGGAATTTGATCCAGCGGAAAAAGGTTGAGCTACGAGACTCGTCAACGACTACATAGAGAGGGCCGTTCTTAGAGCCGTTGCCGCCACGGACAGAAGCAACACTACCACCAATGGAGCGGGCAGCGACACCTTGGCCAATGGTTTGGGCGGTTTCGTTTAGGGCGTAATGGCCATCAGATGTTTCGGAACTCTTCACCATGCGTAAAGCTCTGGTGTAAGACTCGTCGGCGGCTTCGTTGGTAGCATATAGGCCTGATTGGTATCTTTCTATGACAATGGCGGGCATGTTGGCTTTCAAAAGAAGTTGATAGAATGAGTTTTGAGCCGTAGCGCTTCCTGGGGCCCGATTTGCGGCAGCTTCGCGCGATGCAAGCATAGAGCGAGAGACACCGCCGGTAGCGGTAGACAGATTCCGCAGATGTTGTATCGAGTTGAAGGCTGAGGACGGCGATGACCATGTCGGCCGCAATGAAGAAAATGCCCTGATGGGATTCGGCGCCGTAGACAAGGGCAAGCTAGTGACGCTGGTAGCGAGCAGGCGTAAGCCCATATTCGAGTTTGAGGTAGCAAGTTGCTGCATCATGGTGCGCTGGATCGCAGGCCGCAGACTTTTTGTAGCCATAAGGGCCTGGTTCCGTAACATGATAGCAGCAATATATCGAGATGTAATAGTATAGACTAGTGTAGTTTATGGGTTCAGAATCGGCGTCGGCTCATTTGGGGTGCAATCAGCGGCGTAGTTTAACGGCAGTCAAGCACACGGTTTGAAATCCTTAGTCAGATTCAGCTGTCACTACTAAGACTATTTGATATCGTTAATTCAAGTGCAAATAAAAAAAATACATATATCGCTGGATAATAGATGTTATAGTTTCGTATAAAAAAAAAAAAAAAAAAAGCACTTACGGTCCGAGATCACAAGGTTTGGTGAAGAATGGGTCGAATTATGAAGGGCTCGTAGGCAATTATCATCAGGTCCACATCTAGCAAAACAGTCACTAAAAGACAGGGCCTAAAGCTAAAACAATATTATAGGCTAGCTTTTACAAGACGGGAGGAGAAAATTCCAAGAATGCTGACAAGGCCAGTGAGGCAGAAGCGGTGCAAGGAGCGACGGAAACAAAATACGACAGAAAAATAGGTAGCGGGGAAAACGATTGACAAAGAAGCAAAGTAAAGAAAACAAATTATATGTATGATGCTGAGAATGGATGCGATGGTGTGTGATGATGTTTCGAGACAAACAATAAATTTAGAAGAGGAAAAAAAAAGAAGACGAGGCAACCCAAATTTGCTACAGCGTCGCCACCCGTGGCCAGTTGTGTTGGCGTCGTCGTGTGTTCTGCAGCCTTCGGCTAGCTTCCAAACCGCAGGAAAAAAAAGCTACTACAACGCTGAATCTAGGTGCCGTCTGCCATGGGCCAACAAACCCCAAACATCGCTTACAAGCTTTAGACTAAGTATTCCTTTTGTCCAGCAGCGAGCCATGCTTTGCCGTCCTTTCAGACGCATCTTCGTCTCTCTGCCTGCGATGCCAGGCGCAAAGGCGCAATTAGAGTCACGTGCAAAGCCATAGTCGAATCAAATTGGCGCTAGAGAAAGGTGGGGTTTCGGATGAGCACCACCATGCCAGGATCCAATAGGCTTTGTCAGCAACCACCGCTAAAAGCCACAACGAAACGAACAACGCTTAGCTAGAATCAGGATAGAATCAACAAGGCAAGGTGGGGACGACATGAGATGCATCAGCTGTATATTGAAACTCGGGGTTTATTTTAATGTGTTTTTTTTGCATTATTGAAGGGAGTCGTTGCTCGCCTTTACTGACATGTTGAAAAACATGCATATGTATAGATAAACATGAGAGACCGTAAAAGGCTATCAGAAGCAGTAACAAACACAACATCCGGAAAATCCACCTCTTGCTAACATAGGAAACAATAAGTCGTATATCACTTAACTTTGCCTTCCCATCTTCCCAATCCAATCCTAGTAATAATAGAAGAAAACCCAAATGATGATGATAAACACAAACAAGAAAGCAGAACCCATAAAATAACAAAGTCAGAAAACGCCAGTAGAATAACAGACAAGAGCAAGTATTAGGCCATGTGCCACACAGTGCAGGCCAGAAGAACGATGGAGAAGAAGTAGAATGAAATGGAAGACGGAAAAATCAGACAGCCACTAGGGGAGATACGAAGAAAACAAATGGTGAATGGGCCATGAAGCTAAAAAGGGCCCATCCATCCTAGGCGCAGAAGAAGAATATGAAGCGAAGTAGACAGCACGGCCGTCATATAAGACAGGGTGATAGCAGACCAGAGAGAGACTCCAAAGGCTCCAGGAACTCCGAAACGCAGACACAGACGCAACAGTAATAGAAAAGTAATGGTACACGGATAACACTTTCCAGGGGGAGGGGGGGAGAACGCCAGTGTCACCAAAAGCAAAGCCAGTAAGAGACAGTAAAACAACAACGTGGAAGAAGCACTAGTAGTAAACAAGAAACGTGGGGTATCGTTTGGTACTGATCAGGCTCAAGCAGGCATACAGAAAGATGGAAGCTGAAGCCGAAGAAAACAAAAACAAAAGCAAAGATGGAACAGGAGCTCGCTGTTTACATGTTGGCGATGCGCTCACTAGGCATCTGTAGCGAGGGATCCGTAGCAAACTCGATCTTGGGCGCCCACTGGTCGTAGACATTAGAGCTGTACGAAGGGATCTGGCCAATGGCGGAAACCTCGACGGCGACAGGTGGCTGGAAGCTGTACCACTGATCGGCGTCGGGCTGCGAATTTGGGGTCTGGTGCTGCTGTTGCTGGTGGTGATACTCTTGCGAGGCCACGGGCGAGTGCGGCTGTGATTGGTGCTGCGAGGGTAGAGGCTGTGGTGAAGCCATGGGCTGCTGGTGGTGATAGCCGGGGTGGGATGCGTGAGCATCGACGGGCGAGTTGCTGTGCAGAGTGTAGGTTGGCGCGGCCGGGTGGCCGTAAAAGGTCTGATCGGTAGGGCCAGCCGAGCGCACAGGGGCGCCAGTAAAGCTAGTTGGCGAGCTCATGACGTGGCCCTGGGGGTAGACTGGGATGTCCAGGCGGTCAACCGGGTGGCCACGGGGAATCTGATATTGAGGCATGGCGGCGTTCATGGTAGCGACTCCGGGGTTGGTCTGCTCGGTGACGTAGTATGGCATGCTGGTAGAGCGGTGCACCATATGCATAGGCTGGCCGGGCTGCTGCGGCGCATCGTACTCGCGTTGGTGCTGAGGCTGCTGGGTGCCAGGAGGTGGTGGGTAGGCGCCGGCCATGCCGTATGTAGGCATCTGTGAGCTGAAGTCGGCAAATGACTGGGCGCGATTAAGCATCTGGCTGCTCATCGCACCAGGTATCATTCCAGGAGCAGGCCATTGCATAGCCGAGTGCTTGGGGGTGGACGGAGACTCGCCACTGTCAGAGTCGGAGGTGCAGTCATCGAGCATCTCGTTAGGCAGCAGACCGCGCTGGTGCGAGCGGCGCTGGTGCTTGACCATGGTAGTCTTGCGGCAGAAGCTGCAGGGAAAGTGTTAGTTATTAAGAACGACGGAAATCCAACAAAAAAAAGGTCTAACAAACCTCTTAAGGCAGCCGTCATGGGCGCACTTGTAGGGCCGCTTGCCGGTGTGAATGCGGCGGTGGCGGGCCAGCGACGACGAATCAGAGAAGCGCTTGCCGCAGCCAATGTGCTGGCACTGATGCGGCTTCTCGCCAGTGTGTGTGCGGATGTGCACAGTTAAGGCGCTGCGCTGGATGAAGCTCTTGCCGCAGCCGGGAGTCATGCACGAGTACGGACGCTCGTTGGTGTGTATCCGGTAGTGGCGCTGGAGATCTGACTTGCGGTTGAAGGACTGATGGAATGTTAGAGACAGATATTCCTAGAGTAGAGGCAAATGCTTCTAAGTAGAGATAATCATATAGCAGAAGCATTAGTATTATGAGCATACCTTGTTGCAGGCCGGCCAATCGCACTGAAAGGGACGAGCAGTAGGCTCGTTCTCGACAAGCTCCATGAGTTCCATTGTTAAGAGTGTGAACGGTGGGAGGTTAAGTTAAAGATAATGAATGTGCCGAACAAAGCAAGCTAGGTGGTGAGGGCTCGCTTGAGTATCGGTAGTAATAGTGATTGTGATGATGATTAGATAGGTCAGATATATATGTAGACTAGAATCAAGCCGGTGGCAGTAGTGATAAGTAGTTGGTAGTTGGAGTGATTGCAGTAGCGAGAAAGATAAGAGGAAAAAAGAAAAGATGATCCAGATATATCTCCGAAGCAGTTTAAAAGAAAGAAGGGCGTGTCTGAACGAATGTCAACACAGAAGACAACTCTTGATAAAGAGAGACTGGACGTGAGAGGAAGAAAGATGAAGTAAAAGAACAAGACGGTGATGGTGATGAATATGTAAAGTGAAGCCAGAGAGTTCCTGGGATCGTGAAGAGAGAGGCAGAAGCCAGAGATATATAAAAAGCCGAATGATGATAATGATCGAGGATGAATGTTGTTGAGGTTAAAGGCAGGGAGACTTAAACTATATGTATGAACAGATGGTGGAGTGAAGTTATGGTTTTCTTTTAGTACTTGGATTGCTTCTTTCTCTCTCGCAAGCTTAGTATCTACCTCTAGCATGGGTTTCTCTACAAGTAATTGGGCAGACCGGGGTTAGGTTGGGTGTCTGTCTATGCTTCTCGCCATAAAAGCTGACTTATTTATCTAGGAACCATAGATATATTATGTTAAATTAAATAAAATAAAACAATAAACAATATATTATCGCCAGTTTATCAAGAGTATTGCAGGGGATATATGAACATTGAATTTATCCCCATGAGATAAAATCCACGTATAATTACGGTATTAACAGCTAATTTATTGTTTCTTTTTTAAATCCTGTATTTTTCACATTACCAGAGTCGTAAAGTAGCAGTGACCATTACATGTCCCTGATTTCGGACACGATGTATAAGATGGGGGGGGGNGGGGGGGGGGGGGTGTATCTGATGGCATTGCTCTCAACTTAAATGCTCTTTGGGCGTTCAGTTCCAGTTATCGTGAAGGTAATACTATACACCCTCGACCGATCAAACGAGTCTTGATAGCCACGCCTTTGAGTCTCGCAGGGCTCAAGAAATAGAAAAACAAGAGGAGGGGGGGGAGAAAGAAAGACTCTTGTTTTCTCCCACTTGTAAAAAGCTCATGAAATAGAAAGAAGTAATTTATGGACCTACGAATTTACTGCGCCAAATATATTCAGTGTCCGGTTTTTTATGTTGTTTTACTTAACATTGTCTTCTCACCTACACATTATGGCAGCCAGCATGCTAGTACCAGTAGTAGTGATGGCTCAGGATACCAAACAACCTCAACATTGGCCTTCTTCTTGATATGTACAGACGTAGTAGAGCCACAAGAGACAGGCGCTGTTTCCGTCTACTTTTGCACAACTTCTGCTGAATAGCGTTCACGCGAGAAGTTTCTCATCCCATAGACGAAGTCGTGCCGCTAAATAAGAGTTACACCTGTGACGAGACTCTACAAGGGCTAGACTAGCAGAATGTGGGCACATCGGTGGTTTTTCAGGGTTTGGTCTAAGCCCGGTCAGCTGTTTCTTAGACGTCGAAGGCTGACGTGATGAGCGGTCTAGTCACGCCGCGGTAAGAAGGGAATACAAAGTAAGAGACGAAAGAGAAAGGGGAGATACCGGAACCTATAGATATTCAAAGGCAGAGTCGCCTTGCTTGCGCTAGAAAACGTAATAAACCTCGTTTGGGACAACAAGTCTTGCTAGTAATAATCAAGAAGGATACTATCAGACGCAGTAGTCACTCCGGTTCTCGTCTTCCTTGCACCTATCCATCCTCGCCTCTTCTTTTTCTTCCAGATCTTCTCTGTTACCCTTCTTAGTCAGCCTTTTCAAGCTCTCTTTTTGTACTAGAATAACCTCCTACAAATGCTACCAACTACATACTTTCACTATCCGACAAAGCCTCTTGCTTTACGGAGCCCTCCTCTGTCTAAACTGGACAGCTCACATTAGCACCCTGGTTGTAAGCTCGCTGTCCTACAGTATCTACTAATATCTCTATACTGTTTAAGCTTGGTCTGTCCCGCAGTCTTTATCACAATACATTGACAGTTATTGCTTCAGGCAAGTAGACCTTGTTTGTTACTGTTCGATTATCGGCTGTCCTCTCGATGCTTGCCTTTAACCTCAAGCTGTCCCCTGTATATCCTGTGTTAGAGACTCAATTATTATCATGGCTCAACCGGCCCTCTCACACTCTTCTTCCTTCACTCCTTCTCCCCCCCTACCAAGATCTCCAATTTAAATGGCATCTGGACCTCCCACACTCCGAGAATGTCTTATAGGCCCATTTTACGATAGCTACCGCCACAGTCTCGTTAGTAGCCTTAGCATGAGTGCCAACCGGTGAAGAATGGCCAGGGCCCAGTTTCGTTGTTCTTTTTGTTCCCCTCATTTTGAATGCTAGACTCTGGACTCGGATAACTAACACTATGGCCCAAAAAAACCGGCGCCTTCGATCGGCTGTTGATAGATGACCTGCTCGAAAATGACAAATATGACCAGCACTCACCCCTTCTCACATCACCCTCGGCACCCGTCAAGATGAACCCTCCGTCCACCCCCCCTTCCCGATATATTCACGTGTGTCCATTCATCTAGCTTTGTTTTCTCAAAGTTCCATGTAGTACTCATATTTGTCTTTCTCTTCTATTCCTCGCCGGAGTGAAAGAGTCTAGTAGTTCCGCTAGTACGGAGATGGTCAACTATCGTAACATTCTAACTCGCGTGTATGTTCAGAGCTTCTTACCAAGGTTCTTTGGGCTGTTCTCAGCACGTTGTTATTACCCAGAACTAAATTATTGACGACAGCCTCGAGAAGAGAGTAGAGCGATATCTCCGTGTGTCGGGATACTCATGTCTAGTTTGGCTTCATTTGTGCCGCTATCTTCAGTGGAATTTAATCCTGCTAACGTAGCACTATAACACAGCTTACTATTAGTCTAATATGCAGCTTCACACCACCCACTTCCTTGGATCTGATGCTAGCCCTGCCCACCAAAAGAAAGCATAAAGAACCTGTTTATAACCGGTTTTTTATCTTTCCTTCTGCGATCAAAAGCAACCTGACTTTGCCATTATTTCCCGTATCAGTAGTGCCTAGTATGTCTTCCAGAATCAAGTTTGCCTATTTGTTACATGAGAAACAAATCAGCCTAATCATAGAACGAACAATATTAGAGGAAGAATATATGTCATCTCAGGCTATACATACAGTATTGGATTGTATTCGCAAGACGGGATCGCATGAATGTCGAGATTTTGCCGTGCTTCCTTCGTCCTTCTATTGTCTTGTCAATTGTTGTCTTTGAGCTTCGCCACTTATATTACAATCTATCGAGGTTAGCCACCCAACACTGCCGCCATGTGCCTAGGCCCATGGCGAAATACTAGAAGCAACCGTCAATCGACGCCCTGATTAGCCGCAGAGTTAGGGCCTGGCCAAGTATTTAAACCCAGTCCTTGAGATTCTTAGCTTTCTCGCCCATTAGAAGCCACCACTTCCCAAAAGGACAAGGAGGAGAAGAAGGAAACTATAGGCAGTCCGAGTGCCGATTAGGTTGTCTCACCCTATCTCATTGGCGTTTTTCCCTTGCATGATGTGAAGGAGATAATAATCAGACTGCTAGAGACTATGTGCTGAAAGAACACCAAGAAAGAAGCAATGATTTTTTAAATGTTGCTAGTAGAAAGGTAACAGGCCAGTGTAGGAATCGAAGCAACAAAAGAAGTCCTTGACTGCAACCGTAGATGGTGCTAGTGAGGTCGTTAGGGTAAGGCACGGCCGCTTACGGTCTATTGTAGTCGCCCGCCCGCAAGCTCACGGCGAGCACGACAATGGCTTGCTAACTTCATGTTTTAGCTAGACAAAATGGAGAAGTACGCAGAATGAGCCAAAAGAATGAAACTACTAGTACTAGTATTCTTTTCTGGAGCCTGGACTTCGTCATTCCGACACCGCATTCTCTCTGCAAACCCTTGAATACTATGCCTAGCTCTATACCAAGAACGCCCTCAGCCTTAGAGTCCATTGTGGCGTTACATTTGTCGGAAGTGCCGCTTGTTACAGAGTTGGTAATTAGTCAACACTAGGTAGTTGGTGATTTCATTTATTTACTGTATCTAATCACTGTTAAAAAAGTGAATGCAAGATAACCTTGACTTTCATCGGTTGAAAGTTTTCTTACTTTTTCGACAGGTCAGGTTGTCAACTAGGAAATCAAATGATAGGTTAGCCATCCATCCAGTTCTTCCCCTCTTTTCTATTGATTGACCCGCGCCAATCCGCAATAAGCATGGTTCAATGCATTGAGATGGAATACAACCATTACACTACTATAAGGAGTTATGTTTAGTTAGTGTAGATACCAGTAATAAATATGTTCTACCAGTATTCGTATGCCAATGCGGGTGCCATATAACTTTTGCAAAGTAGATCGATGATTTATACTAGCTATATCATATATCGTACATCATGTGCAAGTAGTCTGTATAGTTAGTTACATGATGCTGTATTCCTAGAAGCCAGCATTCTCTTATATATCCATGTGCTTAGAACTGGTATCTAATAAGAGCCAAGACTATCAGCAGAATACAGTCACCAATGAATCCGCAGCTACTCCACGGAGATTTGTCGTCTATATTCATCCTGTTCGCTGGGACTGTATGGATCTTGGGCGACTTCTTAGCGCACTTTAATCCTACTGCAAAAAACTAAGCAGAAAAAGATCCTTAAACAAGTGGAGAGAAGAAAACAGCGGGGAAAACATTTTGTCTATAAAACACACACTGCTATCACCCTTCATACTGAATGAATAGGCCTTCGCCAAACTACGCACTATTGGGTGTCGCCTACTGGCAGTGATAAGTAGCATGAAGACATATTTTTATAAGTTGGTAAATTACTAGCAGTAATACCTAAGTAGTCACTAGGCTTTCAACAAAAACTTACAAGTAAATCTTAAAAGGATATATGTAACCCTAATTTATATAAGTCAACCCTATCGACAAACTTTGATGTCGACTTACTTTCTGTAGTTATTCAATATTTATATGTAGTGTAAGAAGTATAGAACACTCCATGGTCATGAATCTCGGTCAACGTATTGTCACAGCTTGTTACATTTATTTTGTACTGTCTGTTGTCTTGAACTGCCATTATTAGCTAACTATACTACTATATTTGCTATACGAACTCTAGCTTTCTATAATGACAAGAAATAAAACAAAACGAAGACAATAGTCATATTGCAAGACCACCCACGTGTTGCGTATCCCCTAGGTGATTAAAACATAACACTTTCCTGAATACGATGATTTTATTGGCCAAACCCCCCATGTAATGATCGACAAGCAAGAAAGATACATAATAGAGGGACGCGACTGAAACAAAGGTACCTCATGAGTGCCCTGGGGCTATGCGGTAGTAGTAGCATACATGTACCTTTTTTTTTTTTTCCAAACCATACCCTACAAAAGAAGTTAATTTTTAATCATTTAGGGGATACATTCCACGGTAACACATATTTGCTTATTTTTTTTCATTATACCTGTCAACCCCGATAAACAAGACGTGCACGATAGGCTTCAGACCCAACTACGGATTACTTTCCGAAAGAATGCACTATAATGAGTCAACTTACTGACCGACAGATGAAGTAGCAGCAGTGGCAATCAAACATAAAAAGAAATATGGACTACAACGTACTAGCTCATGATTGCTACTTAGGCTGTTAAGAAAAAAACCTGTGGCTCAGCCTGCTGCTCGACGAGTTGATAAATATAGATATTCTGATGGCCGTTGTCAGCTTGGGTCTGTCCGAAGCCTTCATATTGGAAGACTGGACGCCCAATTAGAAACGTTACGTGTGTCAAGGGCTTGCGATATATATTTACATAGTTCAGGTGGATAACAGGAAGGGATTTATACAGATGTCTACGAGCTTAGATAAAAGATGCCAATGAGAAGTGACAACAAGATAACAGGAGGAGGTGCATAAGTACAAATAGGGAATGAAAACGCCGCATAAGTAACACAAACAATGGGAGAACAAGATAACTACATTGTAGGTTGGCCCAGATGCCGTACAAAGAGGGATTTCACATGTACTAAGGAGCGTTATATTCAAAAGCAACTATTCTACTCTCTGCACAATTCTGTGTTGTACATCTGTAGCGATCAACGAAAGCTGCAGTTGGAGTTGCAGCAGTAGTAGGTGAGAACAGAATCATACCTCCAACTGCCGCATACACATGAATGTTGACGCACGTGATATGAACGTTGCCGGGCTCTATCTTGGGTGACCGACTTGGAAACTATTCAAGGTTTTCGTCTAAGAAAAGTGCCAATATGGGTGATACTAATGACTTGCTATCTAGAAAAAAGATGTATACTTGCAAACAACATATATCAAAGAGCGTCGATTGAACAAGCACGCCAACAGCCTGTTAATTAGCTTCGAAGAGCTTCATAGACCAGCGGGGTTAAGTGGATGCTGTCAAACTCTATATAGTCTATCTCGGTCTACATAAGGGCTTACATTATGCTTTCTCTCATTACGCATTAGGGCCCAGCTCAGACAGAGATACAGCCGTAAGATACAAGGAAACTTCCGTATGCTAGTATATGAATATGTCAGCTGGAGTCAGGTTAGTTTGCGGCCAGTCTTGACAGGTCACTTCTGGAGGCTTATGCACACTTTTCAATATTGTCCATATCCCCCCCCAGATAAGATAAAATATCTACTACTATGCAAGTGCTTCTTATTGGACAGGCATGGTTGTTCAAATCTGTACAGCGCACCAAATACAGGAAAGCTGTATAATGAGGGTCATAAGACAATGCATGCGCTATAAGAGAAACCACAGAAGAGAATGGGGAAATCAAACCTAGATGGACAATGAAGAGAGGGGCGCGACGGATAAAACTGTGCATAACCAGGTTTATTCGTATACATGGGTCAGTATAGACCAAAGGACCCTGGATGTGCATTGTATAATTTCCATCGTCGACGTTGGATTTACTGTTGAATCCTCTCGTTTGTTTTCTTGTTCCTCAATCTTGCAGGTGTTTCTACTAAGTAATCTGCCGGTTATATAGGCGGTATCGATAGTGCACTGCATGTCTCTCAACTACAGTACCAAAGAATGGACAAGATTGAATCTCAATAGATACAAAGCAGACATCATGAGTTACTACCGTCTGTGACCAAGAAATAACCCCCTGCTTCTCATAGCCAAAGATGGACCAGACTCCTAGTAATCTTATCGAACTTCATTAAGGTCATCACTCTATCTGCTAGGAGTATGAGAAGAACCCAGCAGAAAGCCCTGTGAATCACGGTCCTTACATATACTGTAACTTTAGCTGCCGGCCACCACTAGCTTACTGACTGGTTGCGGGCACGTGGTGTCTGAATTTACTGTGTGGATAACAGAACCCCCCCCCCCCCAAAGAAAGAAAACAGAGTTTATCATACCCTGTGAAACATTACCTCCGAGTAACGTCGAAATACAGAGGCTGTGTAGTAGATGGCTAGCCTTATTAGCACCAATGTCAGAAATCAATAGGACACAAGGATAGTCACAAGTTATTGTCTTCCTACTCGTATAGGTGCTATTCTATGATTAATCGGACAGATTAACCTCAATTAGCCCTGTCGTTAGCTGCTTAGTCTCTGTGTCATTACCGTCGTTTACCTAATACAGAACTCATAAGTTTTAGAATTCTGACAATGTCGAAAGGAATACAAGAAGGACAATATGATGAGAGAGGAATATACGATAACACAATGCTCTGCTATGGCTCAACGTCATTTGTTTCTATCACTTTTCATGTTCTTTTACCTATGACCACCCGAAATAAAACAGAGAAGAATACCTTGCCACGTCGGTGTAAATCAGACTCCGAATTTGTTTGTCTGGATACTACTTTGTTTCTGTGGAGGCCTTCTTGCATGGCTTATGATGTGTGTAGCTACACAACTGGTACCGTATATGATATTCTTGCATACTTCACTTCAATCAATTCTTCTCGTCTCGCTAAAGCACAAACACGTACGTACGTATCACTCTAAAGCGGTGCATTATTATAACGTGCGTACCTGTACACGGATATCAGTATCCGACAGGGCTGGTATAGGTGTTTGATTTTTGCAATGGCTTTATTTTATCTTTATTTAAAATGAGAACGGACTTCCGCAAGGGCCGGGTCATCTTCAAGACCTACTAAAGGCTAGTTGAATTCCGCTCGCTAAGCAGGATTGGTGTCCTTGTAGACAGGAGAAGAGCGTACATACAATCTTGGAGCCCCCACTGTGGGCTCCAAGACAATGATAACTAACTTGGCAGTAGTCCCACTGATAGTAGCTGTTTTAGATAAACATAAGGTCTTAGGCCGCATGAATGAGTCCCCGCCAGTTGCAGTGGAAAACAGAAAAGGAAAAGACTAATCAATACTAGGCTATCTGCCTACTAGATATTCCCGCGCGCGCGCTGTCGGAAATGGTCTTGGTGATAAGGCAATCTATGACATGTTAGGACATATAGTTTGCTGAATGTCAGTATGTATCTAAGTAGCATCAATATAGTTGTGCACATACTTACTTGCAATCGCCACAGTGCAGTTTGAATTCACGATGTATGAGCCAGCTCCTACATTCTTCTTATTTCACGTATGTGAGAATCTTGGCTTGTCCTCTCTGCATCACTTTAGTATCGGTGGTTCTTATGGATGATGGAGGAAGAGAAGAGGGGAGTTAAACCATCAGAAATCTCTATAATCATACCAACAAAGCCACTGACACTATCATAGCACTAAACAGGTTAGAAGCTCGTGATGCTCTATGTCATTTAACCGTACGGTCATATGCGTGATAAGGCCGGTGTAAATGTATGAACCTACTAGTACAGCATTCTCGACAGTTTTCTTCAATTCTAACGCCCGCAACGTTGCCTAAAGGAGAGGAGCAGAGGACGAAGCGATAATGGCTATCTAGAAGGAACCCATAAATATTAGCTTAATTAACAAAAGGCTACATTCTGTTCCTTCCATCTACTACCGAGATTTTGTCCAGATGCTTTGAACAGGCACTACGGTGCTCTTGGGAATCGCCATTATCTCCTAAATCCTAGCAGGTGCTTGAGTATTATACCACTAGTACATCTTCATTGTATCATAGCCCATCACATTTGCGATCACATCCTAGAGAATGTGCCAAAGAAGAATCACTCAAAGACGAAGAAAAACCAAAGGGCTGCTAGGTTGTATTCCGCTATTTCTTCGCCCCGTCCCTGTGGCTTGGATTTTTAGTTTATAGTTCTGGCCTGTAGTTTCCGTGTCTGTAAAGCGAGTATGATCATGCGAAGTCATGGTGAGCAGCGAATCTAGAAAAGCTTGACTTGGAGATAGAGACAAGAAGAGGATGATACTACCCCCTATGTCAAACACGCTAAGAATAGCATACTGTACAGGGCATTATCGTAAGTACCTAGGCATAAAAATGTGACATACAAAGGGCAAATGGAAAGAGAATTTTTTTTGCAGGTGGCTCGTCTTCTCTAGTCAGGCTTCTAGATTTCCTTTTTTGAGAAAAGATGTTTCTTCCCAGTGGTGTTGGCCAAGTCCCCAAAAGACGGTGATTATTCAGTCATGGAGTTCGAGTCGGTGTATCAAAGTTTTTACGTAGAAACCATGTTTTTAAGACATATATGGTCGTAATATCTATAACTACTTGGCAAATCTGGCTACTGAGTTAGTTCTTGGGTAGCAGGAGAGCAAGGATACGGAAGATGTAGTAGCGGAGACAATGACCAAAGGTATGAGGCGTTTTTTGGTATCGATCTGTTCTTGGTTCAACGGTTTCAATGTTTCCTTTCTGGCCCTTTTGTGATAACCTTCTGTTTGGTAGCTAGGTTAAGCTTGTATACTTTGCTTTATTTTTACATCTACTTTCATATGTCAAATATATGGGTAACTAGCCAAAGGTTTTTTTTTTGGCTCTTTAGTACTCGACTAGAAGTAAACTATGATGAGACGGCCAATGGTATTGTGTACTACGAGAAATCATACGTTATCCCTATTTCTAATGTGAGGCAACGCCCTACTTGTATACAGTTAATATCAGGATTCTCACAATGTCACGGGAAAAATTAGTAGAATCATTTACTTTGGATCTATATATCTCGGTAGGCGGTCAAATCTTCAGGGTATATCCCGCTAACCCCAGGATAAAAGTAGTTATGTGAAAGATAAACTAGAAAGAATATGCCATAATGAGTAGAGAGATAATCTACAAAGGGCATCAGTCGTTAATCACATCGCCGGCTTGCCGAACTTTGACTCTTGGATACTTGTCCCTAGGCTGACGGTTGAAGATCATGGCTTATGGATTAGAGACTGAATTATCTGGTCTACCTAGTCCTTGGTTGAAATACCATGCTAACTATGTAGGCGAATACTAATTGTACGTCATTTGAGCTACAAGGAACCTCGTCCTATCCGTTGTTTACAGGTGAAACTTCTTCACA
Organism: Endoconidiophora laricicola; assembly: GCA_001640655.1. NCBI lineage: Eukaryota > Fungi > Ascomycota > Sordariomycetes > Microascales > Ceratocystidaceae > Endoconidiophora > Endoconidiophora laricicola. Next base: position 6,848 of record LXGT01000083.1, on the reverse strand, counting down.
TCGAATCTTTGAACCCACTATGGGCAAGCTCGAGGCGTTCTTTTGTCGGCAGAACTTTATGACCTTTTTTTTTTTCCTGTATATTTTCTGGAAATGGAATGCAAATATATGATCTACTTAGTGCTGCAGGCTTATATGATCTTAGTAACCAATGTTTCAAGCCTACTAACGTAGTGAAATCTATGCTAGGATTAGGGTTTTAATTATATACAGCTTAGATTTTGACTTTCTCTTTGCTTAAGCGAGAGCAGAAACCTCATGACAAAAGAGATGGATAGACTTGTGGTTAAAACTAGGAGTCATGACTCCATCTAAACTAAAATTTGGGGAAAGGTAATATATCAGAAAACCTAACTGGCCTTGACAGTGGGGTTTCAATTACGGGCTAAAAGCTGCGCATAAAAGTCTAACAGAAGGAATGGCTGGGAACCAGTAGCACAAGAAAGCTGGCTACATTGTCTGTCATCATGCCAAATTTAGAACAAAGTAGTGGAATTATTCTATGGTTCACAATTACTGCCTGGGGGAGATATCGCAACTCGGCTTGAAGAAGGCAGCGAGGTCCGCCTTTGCTAGTGAAATAGTATGATACACTGCAACTGCTGCATCCCACTTAGATAATTACGATATTTTATGATGAGATGCGTAATGATATAGCATGGTTCAATGGCATTGTTAGATGAACTCATATGTAGATGCCTGGGTAAAACGACAGCCATATGCTCGATCTAGCCGTTTACCGGCGAAGATCATGAAAGATAAGGGAACAGTGCCTTTCTTGTCCTCCTGATTTTACTTGTTCGCGCGGGCGATCAAACAGTTGGCCTCTTGGTCTGGTCTAGACTAGCGAGTTATCATGTCAAATTGGTTTTATGCTAATTAGTAAAGAATAAAATAGAGATTCCGGTTAGAGACGCTGCCGGTGTGCCGATCGAACGGCCCTCACAGTGAACTTGTGGTGTAGTATTTGTTCAACTTAAAGCGGGAGAGAAGCGTGCCTGCCTTGCTCACATCGGAGATTAAAACAAAATTCGAAAGCAATTTTTTTTTTAAATACGTCTACTCATGCAAGGGTTTCTGGCTATGGACTGAGGAACAAACTAAGCATGGTTTTCGGTTGACCTTAGTCACTTTTTCCTGAGTCCTGAGACATAAGCTGTTTAGAAAGTCCAGATTAGGACGTATGTGTGTATACCATGGGTAGCTAAAGAAAGTAACTCCATCTTGCCGCTTTGACGAATATAAATGACCCGAGATGTGGGAGTACCGTTGTTTTCAAAGTACATGTAACTCACATATGCACTAGCCAACTAGAGAGCATGACGGCATGGCCGTGATCGTCCGGAACGTAGCGACGAAAGGAAATTGGCAGGCGCCGAGAGTCTCCGCAATAAAACTATGCTCCACGGCAGTGTTTGTAGCGTGAGGATAATACAATCTTCCACATCAGTAATTTCATATCAGGTTTGTTGTTGAAGCCAATCAATCAAGCATGATTAACAGTTTGCAGTAATAGAAACACGTATGAGTGACTGATGCCGTTTGTTCTGCATGTACTTTGATTAAGACAGACATAAGGTCTGAGACATGAGTCAGGCATTGTCTCGGAAGATACCGTAGAAAGTGGAACTTGAGTATGCCAGTTGCCAGTCTCAAGTCTCGAGTGAAGTCTACAGCTGTTACCCCCCTGTATAGAATATCGCTTCTAAGTAAAAATGACAAATATTCACCCCCGACTCTCTGATCAATACGATGCATTGCCATGTTTACTGAGGGTTAGTACTAATCATTATGTCTGTAGTGCATGGTGGCTTTTGAAGAATCATCCACTACTAATCGGTACAGTACTCAGCCCAATTTTGATACCGCCAACCAGCTCTAAGAACCCCAGAATTATCGAATGATCTGTTTTACTTGCTGGCTGGCCTAGGCTATCGAATTCAAGGGCCTGGTAAGTTTGAATAGACGGAAGAGAAGGATCTTGGGACATAAAAGGGGGGACACAGTAAGATCTGCTACGTAATAATGCATGTTGGTCAGATATACCGCTAGTGGACAGACAGCGCGATGTGGGAGGTTTCATTGTGGGCCTTGTATCTTGTACCCTAATGGATGGAAGAAGCTTGTAAAAGGACACAGACTAAGAAAAAAAGTTACAGGCTTTCTTTCACCCACGACTGATGCTGGCAAATACGCAATCTGTCAGTCCTTTTCCTGTTCTGTTTCTGGCAGAAGACAACTCGAGAGACTGCTACATAGGACTAACTCGGTGCTCATTTTCGGACCTGATCCGAGCGGACGAGCTATCTGGTGTTACGGCCGTACGAAACGTGGCTGTGATATCCGTGGTCATCTTTATGGTTACTTTTCTCGCAACCAAACTTCACTTCAGAGGACTATCTGGATATATATACACGTATGTAAAAAAGAAAAAAAAAGTTGCAACTCTATAGATGGGGAAGAATACAGAAAAAAAAGAGTTTCCAAAACGGATGCCCCAGAAAAATCAACGCCATTCTCCCGCCATCTTTGTAAATTGCGTAATATAGTATTACCAAGATGAGTGCCTTGTTACAATGATTCATTCATGGAACTGTAATTGTCTATTAGAATCCATTAATTGTCCTTCTCTTTCTTAGTTTACTCGCATGAAGGAGAAATGATACAGCGTATTGCCTCTAACTTCGTGCCAGACAAAACAACTAACTAGGTCGCATTTCGGATTCTAGACTAGATTTCACAGGACAGGTTTTGACTATGGCAAGTTGGTCTCATAATACATCCGACCTCTGGGATCAGTTGTGACCTATTATTGGACATGGACAATGCATTGAGATATTATCTAGGGTCCAGGGCTCCCTATCGTATAGTATTGATCCAGTAACAATAACCTCGCTACCAAGGTTACAGTAGAAGAAGGGGCTATGATCCTGTTACAACTAACAACCAAGAGAATAGTTGCTGCATAGAGATAGCAAAATGTTTGCCATACAATCATCTTGCTAGAACTAGTGTATGCATATGTGTGTCCATCGACTCAAGCCAAGTTTGGTAGTGAGTAATGCAATACTCAAGTGTAATATCTGTCTAAACCTTGAGTTTCTATCGATATTTTTTTTCCACAGTAGTACTACTACAAAAGATTGTTATCTCTACAATAGCTGTTCAAAAGGAAATTTAACATCAAGTATTACCTTGTAAATGCAATTAAGTACTAGCGCTACAGACTAGAAACCAGATGCGTAAACTAGTCAGATATCTTGAGACTGCTTGTTTGATCTTTAAGGGCGCTCTATCAGCTTCTAGACCTGTTGTCAACTAAAACCTGAAAGTCCTTGGTACACCCATATATCAACCAACTAACTTTGAAAAGGGTATCCCAATGCAAGTAATACTACCACAGTCTAGTTGGCTTGCGCTATCTTGAAAATCATAACAGAGGAAACTATTGCTATTGCCAGCAGAGGCTGCAGGTGTGGGATAAAAACCAATGTTGTGAGAAGCGCTTGGGCCAAGAGATTGCCATTATAGTGAGAAAGCGGAGCTCTCTCATTATTCATGCATATGAAGCTGTTGTTGCGGCCGGCTTTTGTCTGCTATCTACTGATTATCAACACATCAATAAAGTGATTGGACCAGACTAAAGACTAGCTTGATCTGCCTCCCCAGTAAGGTAGGCCCCCCCCCCCTTGGAGACCATAAAGGTAATCAATATATTGTGCAGTTTGGATTCTTTGCCTAGATCATGGAGTTACAATAAACATACAAAACAACACTCAGATACAAGCCCGCAGGTTAGTAGGCTCTTGGCAGGCTGTATGTATATTCAGACAGTCTTGGCCTGCTGCATATTCCTGTCTTATCGTACACTAGTGACAGCAATAACATAATCAACATGACCCTGATGTGTATTTATCTTGGATTTGCTACTAAGCGTCTTCTTTCCGCGTTAAATCCAGGCTCTCCTTAAGAGGCTGTGATTCTAACCATTATGGGGTATTTAACCCATCATTTTTATCTCCTTCTCGATAATAATTCTGGCTACAATTGCTTATTGCCCGAGATAAACCATGATAAGTAGTATCGCTAGCGGATGATATATAAGCCGCGCGGGTTCCCATACTGAACAGGACAACAAGCTGCAGCTAGTCCAAAAAGAAAACAAAGAAAAATCCTCTAGCGATGCACTGTCCACATTATTCCGGCACCTTGCTATAGCTTCTGTATGTGGTAGTATTGTCTTCTACTCTAAGCTTAGGCATCTACTACTAGCTTAACTCATGATGATATAAGTACTAGCACACCGTGTTAGTGATCTTGTCCCTGTTTCTCCATCGTATGTGTATTATTTCGCCTCGCTTGTTTCCACGAATGGGATTCACACCTAGAAGTTTAGTCCGAGCGTACTTCTAGATGCCGCTTGAAGTTCTTTCTTATTTCCTTACGAAGCGTAGATTGGAATATACCCCCTCCTAACTGTGATTAGTATGCTTGCTTGACTAGTAATAGTGGAATTTAGTAGCGGTAGCGAAAATTCGAATAATACAGTAAACCTTTTCGTTCATCATTCGACGCGGTGGAAAAGACTTTTTGATCATATCGGAACTTATCCCAACTCCTTAGAGGGTTTTATCATGACTTAACGAAGTATCAAGATGATGTTAATATTTTGTATGTGAGTTTATCTCTACCGCGATAGGGCTTTATTCAAACTATTTGTCCGTGTTTTGTATCAAGATGACAAGCAGTATTCTCGCTTGTAAGCCTGCTTCCAACTCTGAAATGTCTTGTCTGCTTCTATTTTCAGATACGGTGTGAACACACTATCCGTTGATCAGGCATACAACAAGTACTAGTCGATTCTCTAAAATCTGCTGTGCTGGTGTTGATAGATAGTCTGTATGAGACTGTCTCTAGTTCGAAGCTCTCAAAGGGAAAAGAAGAGCATATTGTCCTTCCGCATCAAGGCGCCCTGACAGATGCCTGAAATTAAGCCTAACAATCATAATCAACCAAGAGTTAGACTTAGTTGCATCACCAATATTAGAAAATCTTTCGTCCTCAGATGTAACATCGAGAATCCTCTAAGCATATCAGCGACAAGCTCTCTTCATATCATGTTCTAGCTAATAGGCGTTCAAGCTGCACCATCAGATGGAATGGCCACATATTGCCTGGATGATGTGCAAAAGATCAGTCTGACCGTTTGATCCAGCACACTGGTTGCTTTCTTATATGCTTTAGTATAGCTCAACGATATATTATATAGCGAGTTCGTCACTGAGCACTGAGGAAGCCCGTCAGAAATTAAATAAACACGTTTAGTGACGCTGATCGATGTGATCGACATGCTTGTAACAGCAGTGTCTCTTCCAAATCCTGCATTATATCAGGGTTGGAGCCCATATGATTAACCCTTATATATATCCTTGATAAGGAGCTTATTTCAAGTCACGAAATTAATCTGTCTATTCAAATATTCGTCTAAGAAGTCCCTAATAGTGTTGTTTACATATAGTCCTACATACCTTTAGCGTTTTCCCAAGTCAACTTATACCTGTAGCCTCTCACGTGTCCTATATCATGAATAAATATCAAAATATAGCACATAGGGCGAACTTAGATGCCGATCACAAACAAACTAGGAGGATCTTGCATGTATATTCTGTAAGCTTGTACATATGCAAGTACAAGATGACTGCCTAGTAATGAATGCTCTGACGCCATTTTGATGGGGCTAACTACCGACGAACTACCTAGAATTCTAGACTTTGCTACTATTGCTAGTAGTGCTAGGAACTGTTTTGTTTTGCTATTTTGTGACTTTGGAAACAACTATTAGTGGCACTGACTTTGTTGAGAACCTCGGGCCGATAGAAGCCCTTCTGCAAAATTAGTGGCCTTGCCTTGGGTCTTTCTATCGGATTTAGTGCTGCCGTCTTTCCAACAGGGCACGGTGGAATCGGAACAGCGGGGCCGATGGGCAGCTTTAATTGGCTAGACAGGGTAATAGAGCACCCAAAAAAACTTGCCTAAGCCATAGATTCTTATCAAAGAGTGAATCACTGACGGTTTTGGAAGAACGAGATCTTGTATTCCTTTGGACATTCCTTTGAAGCTTACATGCATAGAGATGTGCACCGGAGGTCATCTGTAAGCTTTCTAAATCTCTAAGGATCGGTATTCAGCCTGGTCTAGGGAGCAAAATGAAGACTCAAATTCGGCGTCGACGATATAGCGCTGTCTAGTTTAGTGGAATACATACGCTAGTGCAAGATCCTCTTCAAGACTACATTTGACATGTTGCTAAGTCTTATTGTTTTGTCCTTTCAATTTCGAGGGCAATGGCATCAACTCGTCGAATTCTTGGCTGCAGAAGCTCCGTCGTATAGCGTAACAGCTCATGTAGACGTAAACTAATAAAACAAACAAATCTTGGCTGAAGAAGCAACATGGCAACTTTGAGACCCGAAAACAAAAGGGCAGAAAAGACCAAGTCAAGAACTGCATTGGCAGGGATACAAGACGCAGCCGGCATTTCCCCTGTCACTCGGCCTGGATTCTCTGCATAATATGCATAATAGAGATATATAGAGAAAGAAAGATGGAGACAGAAGTCAGTCTCTTTGCATTAATTCATGGAGACAATTTAACCAACAATTTCTATCTCTGAGAATGTTTAAGATAGATATTAACTGCCTGCATGCAGTATGCAAATAGTACAGCAGCAGATGCTAAGTTATACAGTATTGTATTGTAAATAGTTAACGTCTACTGGAATCACGGAGATTATATGACAAGAACCCAGATGAGTAGGGTAGCCGTGTGAATATTGATAGGACCGACAC